>CM043714.1:28910854-29202334 GCA_023969325.1 Oryzias curvinotus
GCATTTTTGAGAAATTATTTATCATTCTATTATTTCTGTGAAATTATTTTCTATGCATGTTAGCACTGAATAGTGAGCGGCTTTTTTTTTTCATTTCACTGCATACGCGTATAATGCAAATTGTACATGTGCACAGTGACAATAAAGGCATTCGATTCTAGTCTATTCTATTTATGCAAGATTAATTAGACTTTTCATTGGAAGTAGTTGCTTGAAGACGTGTTTGCAGAAGGCGTGGTTGTTCATTTATGTCCAAGTCACTCAGTGTAATACCATTCTCCCCTCAGTGTCCAGATGATTGTGCGCTTGGTCAGAAGAAGATTCCGGGACGTCCCAGTGTGTGGACGCTCAAAGTAAACGTCCTCTTAGGACCGTTTCAATGCCAGGCTTGTGTCCAGCAGGCCTGTCAGCACCTCGGTGTGTCCTCACAGCCCTGCATGGACGTGTGATGTATCACCCTGGGGGACCGGTAGGGGACATTTCAACTTCAAGTGTGTCAAAATTCTCTGAATTTGACCCTTAATTAATGCTCTGAAAAATGTTGCCAGTTACTGAATCTCAGTGTTTGCCTCCTCTGTTCAATCTAATGTGCTGCTTGTGATGTATTTGTTTTATTTGTATAGATTGTTCAATCAATCTTACATTCTGGTACAAAGTTATTTAACAAACAAGAGAAACTGATCAGTGGGATAAAAATTTTTTTTTTTTTAAAGATGCCTTTGAAATAGGATTTTAATGGATAGATAAATAAGAAAGCCACTCAACTTATGTGATCTTTTTAATATTGGTAATAGGATTTGTTTTCTTTTTTCTTGAATCATTTCAAATGTAGTTCTATAATTTAAAGACCACATTTTTTGTTATTAAGTAAAAACATAAATTATGAGCACCAGATATTCTAAAAAGGTCATTTAAAAAAGATTTTTTAACAGATGAAGAAGTGTCTTCTTGGACCCCTAATTTTAAGTCAATTTTGAAAGAAAAAAATACATAGTTTGTGTTCCTTCTACCTCCTTTGACTTTATGTTTTGCCCCTCAGTGCAGTGGGAGTTTGTGGCGAAGGCGTCCGTGAGCGGCAGGTGTTCTGCGCTGAGCCACATCACTGTAGCACCACTCTGAGGCCAAACAGCACAGAGGCCCTGCAGCTTAGAGCCATGCGCCCACTGGAAGAGTGGGGACTGGGAGGAGGTCAGTCCACATCATCCAAGAGGACTCAAAAACTTTATTTTATTTTCATTATCTTACACACTTAGCTGAGCTATTTCTGTCTCTTGCAGTGCTCAGTGAGCTGTGGTGGTGGCCAGCCAACGGCGTTCGGTCAAGTGTGTGACGGAGCGGGCATCGGCTGTCGTGCCAAACAGCCGCTGTGAGAAGATTTTAAAACCAGAAACACTCAGAATGTGCAGCATGCAGGGATGCAGCTCAGGTCTGTGTGGAACAACCTGATTTAATATTTTTTCCATGATGTTTTTTGGCTGTTTTGTTTTAAATATTTACTGTTTTTAAAATCCCAGCAAGTTAAGGACTAAAAAGTAGAGTTACATTGTGTATACAGGATGAGAGTTGAAGCTGAACTGCCACCAAGAAAAGACAGAATTGACACATATGCATGTCAGTTTTTACTTGAAAATGTTTCCTGAAGTATTTTTTACGACTAGCAGACCCTGAGGAACTCGGGTCAGATAGCTGCAGCCCTGAGCACATATCTTGTCATGCCAGAATGTTACAGCACTTGACTTAAACATCTGTTTCTTTTCATGCTTGTCTAGCTTGCAGGAAGAACGCCATTTCTTTTCGCTTCTGTGAAAAGCTGAAGCTTTTGGGCCGCTGCACTCTCAGGTCTGTCCAAAGACAGTGTTGTGTGACCTGCAGACCGTAGCTACGACTCGGTTTGTACTCATTACACGACCTGTTGTGAGTTCATGTCGATGCAAAGCCATCTATTCACAAGAAAACCAAAGTGACACCGACTTCTTCAGTTAACCCGTGTGGACTAAACTGAGATGGACTGTGACACTTTGTTCTGTTTGATTTTTTTCTTTGAAACATTTTCTTTTTTTAATGTCTTTTTTTTTTAAACAAAGCAAAAAAGGAGTCAAAGACATAAACAGTGATGCAGAGAAACAATAGTAGGACTTAAAAATGAAATTAAAAAAACATATAAACATTTTTAACTCAGTGATTCCTGCTGTGAACCCACCTTAACCTGGTGTTACATCTGCAGTGTTTTTCTTGCTCCTGGACATTTGTTTAACCCTGGAAGCCTTAATGTCACTTTTGTAGTCTGAAAACCCAAATGTTCAGCTAATTAGTGACGTTAAAGTGATTGTAGAAGTGAGTGTCTAAATGCAATTTTGTTAGACTTAACTGAAATTGTGCCAGTATGTAATGGATCTGAGGGCTACACCTTCACTCCAGTTCCCCTCTCAAAACCTTTACCAAGTCATTCCACTTCTTCAGTAGGTCTCAAAAATGCTTAACCTTCCAAATTTTAGGTTTATTGTGGACCAAAGATAGCGCTGTTACATTCATCTGAAATACTACATAATTTTTTTTTCTTTCTTAGCTCAAACTGTGATTTTATTTTTTCCATTATTTTCTTTTTCTCTTTTGTTCTTGAAGCTGGCACTGTGTGTTTACATTATATTCAGTACCTGGTCATTTTTGCTGTGGAAATGTCATTTGCATCATAATGCAGTCAAACCTATGAGAATTGAATTTTTGTAGAGAGGTGTTGCAGGTCATCCCTCTTAGACTACTTTTGAAAAGACAATGTTTTTTTTTTCCAATGATATTAATTTGATTTACTCATCCACATTCCTGGTGTGTGCATTTTAAAGCCAGTTTTGTACATCAATATCTAGAAATATTAAATATTAATTAAACTTAGTTGGAAGAAAAAACAAACTTGAAGTTACAGCAAACCATAATGAAAAGAAAATGTTTTTTTCCCCCCTTGTTTTCCAAGTACGGCAGCCCCCTGCTGTGAGATGAGCATCAACACTTATAGAATAGAATATTAAATAGCAGGCAGTGATTCACAAATTGTTCTCGTAGGAAGATCTTTTTGCACTCAGAAATATTCCAGAGCCCTCCCTTTGCGCAAAATGATCATAAACTGCTCCTAAATTCCACGTAGCTAAGAAGTTACTCTGCAAAAAGTTGTTTTTGCTCTCAAACGTGTTGTTGCCCATAAGACTAGTACCGTATTTCTGTTTGCCACTGTGACCAATTTTTTACTCTCCAGAGGTCACACAAATAAAAAAATGATCTTCTGTTGCAGACAGAAAAGCCAAAAAAGCATAAGAGTTAGGAAACACGTCAGGAACTTAGTCTCACAAATGTTAGGTTTATAAATTGAAGCACTCACAGATGCTGGATTTTAAGTAAAAGGCAGCTCACACATGGCCAAACGACCTGCAAAGTAACAAAAAATGATTTTTATAACAATTCTGCTCCCTAGTTTGTGAACCCCAGCCGTCAGGGTTTGTTAGGTCAGCCCCAAATTAGAAAGCATTCCTGCAAAATGCATTTGTTCTCCCTTCACTCCTCCAGATCCCTTTGAACGTCCAATCATTGAAATGTTTTGGTGAGACGATTCTCAGGGTCACAGGCATGGGGGGGGGGGGGTGTACAAATTAGGACACAAAACAAGCCTATTGTCATTGGCAGAGTTTTTGTCTTTTCAGATTTGGACTTTGTGTGTCTTCATCAGGGGAATAAAAATGCAAGGTTTTTTAAACACGTCAATAAAGATTTGTTCTGCATTTTCTTTGTTCTGATTGGTTACATTTGCCTTTTTTGCAGTTTGTCTATATCAATATTAAATATGTTGTTATGCAAAGAAAGATTGAAACCATTCAATGCTGTTTTTAATGGAGGAGGAACTTTAAATCATCCCAGCTACCAGCCAATGAGATGACAGTAGATCAATTCATTTAAAGATGTAGACATAACAAAGATCAAAAGGACACGTTTAAAAACCCCATCAACATATAGTTTGACCGTATTTGTGAAAGGAGATATTTCTTTCCCCGCTTTGTTAACAAAATCAAGATTTTCTTATTCGTACCCACTGAGTCGATGAGTTTGTAGTCGCCTGAGATTGCCACACGCCGCTGCATGTGCCCACCGGGCGGCTGTATTTCAGGGATTGGGTTTAGCTGTCCCAGATTTCCAGAGCTCCGCTGTGCCAAAAACTTGACACGATGGGACGTTACCCTGCTCCGAGCACCCTGCTGCTGTCATTCAAACCACAGACTAGGAGTTAGTCAGCAGTAATGGAAGGAGAAACTCAACACCTGCTGAATGTGGCACATCATGTCCTAAAGGCCGACTGTGTGAGCGGCTGAATGAAAGATGTACGTGTGTGTTATTGTGACAAAGTGGTGCTGCCTCACAAGGTGCCTCATGCTATTGTATCATTATTCATTAGGTGCATGCATTGTGGAGACAGGATGTAGGTTTTAGGACAATAAATATTAGTGATTTTAAAACTGTGCACATTACTTTATAAATGTCAATTAGTCAAAAATAAAAAAGCAAGTTTTGGTACAGAGAGAAAAGAGAAACATGACTGTAAAACCAGTGTGGTTTGCTTTAACAGATGCAGCATGACAACTTAGAAGCTGGTCGTTCCATAAAAATTTAAGAATGTTCGTAAAATTGAAAGTTTAATCTAAACCTACAACTGTTTGGCTTTAATTGTCAGATAACTACTTGGCTAAATTTAAAGGTGTTTCCTGGAGCATATCACACAAACATTGTATTTTTTGTTCATAAGGAGATTTTTTTTTTGTTTTAGATAAAACAAATAAGTATAAAAAAACATTTTCAGAAACATCCACTTGTAAGCATTTTTATGTTTTTCCAACATTTGTTGGCGTTATACATTATTTTTTTCTGTTAAATTCTCATCATTTTTAGAAATTTGTTCAATTGGTGACTCATTCAACCCCTTGCATGAAATTATTCCTAATTATGTATATATTTTTTTTAATCTTCTTTTTTTTAAAGAAAAAAAAGAGAAAGGTAATGCTAAATGTCTGCAGCATCCCTGGATTAAGTGGTACTTTGGGAATTAGTGACCTACAACGTGAAGAGGCTAATATAACAGATTTTTACTGTAGAACAACAACCTTCTGTCAAGCTTCAAAGATTGTTATTTTTTATTAATATATTTGGTCTATTTACGGACCAAAATACATACATTGATTACATATTTTCAAAACGGGGAAAAAAACTGACAGTTTATTTGAATTGCAACATTTTGTTAATCTATCAAATGAAATACCAGGCATAAGTAAAGAATTTTATTGCATCATTATTGTGTGTAATGACTTGTGTAGAACAAAGTCGGTCTACCAGTCGCACTGCAGGAACGCCTTAAGTTACGCGACAGTTGATCCGGAGGTTGACCTGTAAGTAAATTCCTTTTCCCGACCGAATTTGACCCTCAGCTGATGATGTAAGTGCCTGCTAGGAATGGGGAAGATTACCTGACTAACATCTATTGATCATTGTAAAGCAGGAAAAAGCAACCTCATCTTTTAGGTTACCAGACACCGGCGGCCAATGCAACAGCCAAGAACACATCAAATATTCATGTTTGATGACCAAGAGAAAAAGGAGGCCTCCGGTCTGAGCCATGCAAGAGCTTGCAGGTTCTTTTCTTGATACACATGGAAACTGTAAAGCTAAAATCTCGGAAAGTACAAATTAGGAAGAAAAATAACTAAATCTAGCTGGTTGTCACTCAAATCCCATGAAATCAAGTGACAGGTTTAGGCAGCAAAATGTCATCTGTGCACCAAAAGCTGTTTTTCCTAAGTGAAAAGTCCAGTCTAGTGGCTCTCATCTGGAGTCCATCAGGTTGCATGTCCCCAAGGCAGCCAGATTGGCATCCATGTACCAGGCCTGTTTCTTTATTAAAGCCTCTGCCTCCTCTGACCCAGCACACACAGTTCGAGCCCCAGGGAACACAAGCACAGACACACATGGTTCCCATAGGTCAGTTTGGTTGTTTGTGAGTCGTGCGTTTGATTCCCTCATAGACCACATATGGATTTAAGCTGAAGTAATGCAGTGTGAGATGCTTTTCTTTGTAAAACATCTGCTTAATGATAGCGTAAAGAAAAAGGCTAATACACTCACAACCAGGCCAAGCAAAATCAGAGACATATGACATGAATGCGATGAATTTCCACAGTTCAACCTGATAATGTGATACAGTATTTTAAGCAGATATAAAAACAGAGTCCAGAAACAAAAACCGCAGCTTTGCTTCAGCCCATTTGGCATGTTATGCATGAAGAACGGGTTTCAGATTTGATAATTAGTCTGCAGGTTTAGGTATTAAAACAACATAACAGAAACCTGATTTTCTGTTTACATGCAAACTTTTTTAGGTTTGGTTTCAATCTTGATAAATCAAATCCCAGTTTATAGCATTTGAAATTTTCTGGGATTTCCAACAAGAAAAAGTCTGAAACTTAAATTATTGCATACTGATACATTTCTCGTGAGCCAAACCATTTTGCCCTTTTAAAATAATTATTACTATAAATACTGCAAATTATTTATTTTTCAACTGTCAAAAAGCAAAAAGAAAATACAAAAGTATATATAAAAAAAGACATAACACAAAAAATAATTAAAAAGGAAGAAGTGAAAACACCCATTTTAGGATGTAATCTTTGGTCAACCTATGTGGTGCTGCATAGGTTGACACATTGTTACATCAGACAAGTAAAATAGAAATTATTCAGCTAAAAAGAAAAGCTTGACGACTAAAATAGTTCTGTTAAAGTTTTTTTGTGAGAAACTTTAATTCCGTGCTAAAGTGAATAAAGCAGAAAGGCTTTTGCACGATCGCTTCATTTTTCTTTTTGGCAATTGGCAGACTGTGAAATCCAATCTCTACTCATGCATCTAAATTTCCTGTATTTGATTTGTCATAGCTGTTATTGTAATTGTGTTTCTGTTTTTTGAGAATTGTGCAAGCTTCCAGCTAGAGCCGCAGCCTGTGGGGAAGGATCAGACGCACATTTGTCTGCTCTATTGTTTATTGTCCCAAACTTTGAAAAGCAATTCAGGGGGATAGTCTTTTAAAGATACACTAAATGCTAAAGCTGTTGAGCAGGGAGGGAGATGAACCCTGTTCCTGGAAATCTCACTTATATTACGTTTGCAGAGAAAAAAAAGAGAAAGACAGGAGCTGCTGTGGCCTCTTATGGGCTCTGAGGAAAGCCTGCAAACACGATGTGTCTGTCATTTCAACATTTCAAGCCTTCCACTATGAAGCATCTTATTAAAGCAAAGGGAGCTCAAAAGTCCTGAAGATCTAACTGCACTGTTTGGAGTTCTTTACAGTTTTTCTTACAATTTTTTTGTAGTATGCTGCAATAAAAAGTCACTGACTAAATCTACAGTTGTCCCTTCTGTGGTTTGTTTCACGCTGAAGCTTGAACAAACTGCATTGTGTACAGAAGTGGATGAATGAGTTTGAATGAGTCAAATTTGCTCAGTTTTATTTACTTCAGTAACTTTTTCAATAAACTGTACTCCTAAGAGTTCACTACAGTAGATTTATAACGATATGTTTTCTAGGTATGCACAAAAAAATTAGCAAATAATTGCATGAAAAAATTTTATATCTGCATTAGCCAATGTATAAATTTATCCTGTGAAGTTTTCCTAATGTATTTCCTCTATGACTGCACAACTACACTAAATGAATCAACGCACCTGCAACAATATATTTAAAAAAGTTTTGGGGTACGGCAAAGACGGACATAAAGGTGAAGAAAAAAAACATCAATAAGTCACAAATAAGAGCAACTTTTTAAAAAAATATATAGATATTGGTTGAAATTATTCAAATCCAGTGTTTTTCAGTTTCATTATATGCATAAACGAATTTTTTAAGTTCAAACAACTTTATTGATCTTGAGGGGCAGTTTTTTTTTTTAAAGCATTAGCTAACTTATTTTTATTGCAAGACTTTAAAAAAATATTTCAGTTGAATCAAAAAAATTGGACACAGTTTTTTTTTTGTTAAAGTAAATTTCATTAAATAAACTTGAAATGAAGGGAATTAAGTAATTGAATGTAAAACCAAGTCTAACTTCAACTAAATGTTGACAATACCTTTTTTTTTTTTTTTTTTACATTTTTATTGGCGTATTTGCTGTTTTACAAAATAAAATCACTTTTAAATACGTACTCGTCAAAACCAGTTATTCCCGCAGCCCTTTGTCCTCTCCACAGGTTCAGGTTATCAGCGGGAAGGGACGCTGCTGATAAGATTGTTTTGTTTCCATCTGAGGATAAAGTGAGACTTAAGAGCAGGCTTCTGCTTTGGAGAGCACTGACAGACATTAAAGCAAGCACTAAAAAATAAGACGTTGCAGAGAGCAGGCCTGATGCTGACATTAAAGAAACAAGGATCAGGAAAGGCAGATAAGCCTGCAGGCAGCTAGTTGTGTGTTTTGTACTGGACTGTTAAAAATGTTCCTTCATAGTGTTCATTCTTACCGCTATCCCCTTGAAAAATAGCGTGACATGTTTTTCACATGCTCTGCTCGAATACCTTTCTGAGAATAACATTCCAAAAAGACCTGAATTGGCTTATTTCCACTCAGACACCTGAGTCACGGGGAAGGCAGAGGTCTGATGAGGTAAGTTGAGCTTCATTGCATTACAGCATTGCAGGAGATAACACACAACGATAAAGGCCTGCGAGGAAAAAAGAGAGGCCTTAACGAGATGGAAGTGATAAGGCGGCATCCTGACTTGAACCGGCAATGGTAACTTAATATGATTTTTATCAGAGGAAATAGAATAGTGTGGCCACTTGTCAGAACAATCACATCCTAATGAGTCCATTTCAATTTGCAATACTTATCTCCTTCACACTCAACCGCACACACAGGAGGAGGCACAGCCCAAGCAAAAGTCAGCACCTGATACTTCTTAGAAAACTACAAATGCAAAATAAATAAATAAATGACTGATCCTATGAAGTAACCACTTTGTAAGAACAGACTCCCTATAATCACAGTGCTCCCTCCTGCTCTGCAGCATCCACAAATTAAACTTTGTTATCACTCAGTCCTGCTCACAAGTTATATTTGCTTGCGTTTAGGGGCGCACCCCCCCCCCCCCCCCCCACACACACAGAGTACTACTTGCTCCCATATGTGAGGAGGGAAGTTGAGTAAAGGAGGGAGGGATCAAGTGACTGTTAGCAGCGCCTCACAGGCACACACAACACTGTCGTTTTGTGCGAGCACTCTGCAGGTGAGGCATTCTGGAGGACGTCTGCACTAAAAACTGGGACGAGAAGGACGCAGGAGCCGAAGAGGAGCGATGAAGAATCACGGGCGCTCCAATTCAAGCCTTGAATCCTGCGTTTGTTATAGTAGCATCTGAAAATGCTTCTGTGCACATCTGGACTCAAACTTTTTTTCTTACACTGGAACTAAATATTTGTTTTTGTTTTTTTTAAACTTGGATATTGGGAGAAATATTTTGTTGACTTCATTTTTTTTTCTTTGATTTGTCAGAGAAAGTGGAAGTCCCTCTGGAGCAGCTGAGAATCACAATAATACAAAAAAATCTAGTGAGGAAAAGGAATGGCACCAGGACCAGTTTGTTATTGAAGTGTGCGCTAAGTCATTGTTTAAATAATTCAAGTACCTCAAGTCTCTTTAACTTCAAAATTGAAAATAATTTGCAGAAAATTTCAGAATTTCATGCAGGAACTGAGTCCTTTGGAGTCTGCAGGGGGACCACTGCCCTCAGTCTGGACTCTGGAGGGTTCTCCTCCCTGCCCTCCCAGTCTATCCTCACCCCCAGCAGCATGTCCCTGGCTCAGAGGCTGCCTCTAGTCTTCCTCACAGCACACTACCATGATCAGATGGGCAGCTGGAGGGAGTAAGGCTGCCTTTGCCTCGTTCTGCTCCGGGGCCGGGTTACGAGCTCCCTCTGGCTCCGAGGCCAGGACACGACTGAGGTCATCGACTCTGCGGTCCCCCCTGTCTTTTCCTGTGCTGGTTACCCTGCTGGTTTTCACCCAGTCCTTACCTGAGGCTTCCTGCCACCAACTTCGCAGAGACAGACTGAAACTCTACAACCCACAAACCGCCGGGGTTCCCCTGAACATTTCAGAGTCTGAGCTGATCTCTGAACCGAGGGCCACTAGGAGGCCCTTGGGTCGGACTGGGGGGCCACAGGGAAGGCATGTGCGCAGCTACAATCATCTTGAAGGGGACATACGGAGGAGAAAGCTGTTTTCTTTCCACAAGTTCTTCCTGAGGATTGACATGAATGGGAAAGTCAATGGAACCAAAAGCAAGGATGACCCTCTTAGTGAGTAACTCCAAACACATTCATGACAAAAAAGTAAACGAAAATGAGAGAATTTATACCTGAAGAGCATCTGTTCAGGCTCTCAAATTAACACTGACAACTCAAGGCTCTCTCAGACTCAGATCTTGGAGTCTGTCAGGGCTTAAACTGCAGGAGGTTCATTCTTAAAATGAAAAATCAAAACCTTTTCTGCCCTTTCTTTGTCACACACCTGTTCATTATTTGAATTTAACATCCTCCCTCAAAATTTTTTGATTTTCCATTTTAAATAAATCAGATCCTCACCCTGAAAATTTACTTAGAAGAGCCATCATCAAGTCAATGAAGTTATTTGAGTGCCTAATTGAAAATAAGAAATGTATGGCCATGCTAAGTTGTTTGCAAGAAGCAGTCCCAATTTGCGTTGTCTTTTTGTTTTAAACCAGACATCTCACTGATATCTCTCCTGTCCAAACACTCAGCACAATGATGGTAGCTCTCAGATGGTTTAAAAGGGAGCAGAAGCAGATAACTGGGCCATTATCAGGCGGTCTTCACAGCCCTGGGTAAACAGCATTGATAACAGCCACAGAGGAGCTGAGGTGGGGTGGGGGGGGGGGGATATGAATGTCAGTTTCATTGATGCTTTTAGTCCCTTTCTGCTCCTCTGTCTCTGTTCCCAGCTTAAGCTCCCACCCAGACTGACCTTTTCTAAAGCAAACGGCAAACCGTCAGACGTTTGTTTGACACGTTCAATCACAAAAATGTGTCTTTAAAGTGATTACACGTTGTTTGTTTCAGCACATCTGTCAGTGGGAAGAATTCCCATTTGTACCCCACTTTTCCCAATGAACAACTTGCACCAATTTCCTTACATGCTGATGTGGGTCTGTGGCCAACAAATTGTGGCAAATCGTAACATTTTCATCTCACCTGCTCTTTTTAGTGGTGCCACAGACACTCAGCCTATTCCATTGTAAATGTATGCTAAAGCTTTAATGCTCCTCCGGGGAGAGCCAAACCGCAAATTTAATCCAACATACTTTAGGGTAAAAGCCGAAAGGAGGCGGAATGGCAGCAGGGGTGTTTTGAATAGGTCATGACAGAAGCCGTTTTATTTTTACGACCATATTGCAAAAAGATGACCTCGCTCCTTATTCTGAGTTGTTAAATCAAAGCAGCAGAGGGACGTTTAAATCTGAAGTGCATACAACTCCTTTTTCTTTTCTACTCCTTCCTTTTAGTGATTCTCAAATTCACATTTAAAAAAAGAAAAGATGTTTCCCCCTGAAAGAGGGATTCTCAGACCATACAGATTCATGAATGGCATTGCTGAAAATCTTTATGGTCACATCAAAGCGGAGCACCGTCGGTATGAATGGTGGTGCCATCAAAAAGCTGTGTCCTAAGGGGGTCTGGGGACATTGTGTGTGGATTATAGGCCATCATATCAGGTTCATCTGGTAAAAGATACTACACAACAGCAGCTTCAGTCTTTGCTCAGGCCCCTGGGGCCAGACATGATCCCACAACTCACATCTTTGTAGACCCCTGATGTTTCCTTGAAGACACAAAATCTTGTGCTTTTTTTTTTTTCTTTTTCATTTCTCAAAATCCAATGGAAAATGTGGCTTTGACCGACTCATTTAAGACAAGACTTGAGTAGTTTTAAAAAGTTGTTTTGAATGAAAGCGTGCATACTGCAAAGGAGCTGCAGGACTTGGGTGTGGGGTGCTGAATGCTGCCCTGCAAGGACCCGGCTCGCTCTGTGTTACAGAGCAAGTATCCAGCCTCCTGCAGATTTATGGGGATGCCAGTGTAAAACTGTCCCACATGGCTTTCAGAGCCAGCCAGGGGCCTGTGCTGAGGTTACGGAGAGGCGGAGAAAAAGAGGAGGGAGACAATCTTAAAGTCAGCTAAGTAGCTATCTGCACAACCAGAGAGTCTAATTAAAACGTCTATGATTCACAGCTGACTTCTTTCAAGTTTTCAGACAACTAACAGCTCCCCGAGTGACGAGAGAAATACATTGCCAAGTGAGACTCCGGCAATGGATTAACGGTAAAAGAGTTGCGCTCATTAGCCATGATGGTGTGAGAGCCTGTCCAGACTGTTGTGTGTCCTCTGGACACGGCTCAAAAGTGAGTGTGCAAGTGCATATCTCTGCTCACATTTGTCTTTTTTAATCACAGCTGTAGCTTTTGCATGGGGGGGTGGAGAAAAAACACAGATGGCGCTCTTCTGGAGGTCTGAAGAAGGAGATGTATAGCTTTTCTGTCTGCATCTCCTTTTTCTGTAAATACACTCAGTGTGGTCCTTATCAAGGGGTACAAAACTGTATCCTGATTTACGCCTCATTCCACCCCATTTTGCTGCACGGGGATGGTAACAATCAAATCTTAAATTCTCACTTATCTGCGCTTATCTGCACAGACCGCAGGCAAACTGCAAGTGAGAAGGAATAATGCCACAAGCTGCTAAACACATGCTTTTTGGCATACTACTGTGGAAAAACCACCTTTAATCCTCACTGGCATCAGGTCTGTCCGTTCCGCAACAAACACACCATTAACTGGTGTAACTCCAAACAGAGCCTGACAAATAAGGCCACACGTTAGGAAAAAGCACAGAGCTGGCAAAAGAAAAAAACGCTGTCTCTTCATGTAAACAGCTGTACCTGGCTGGCTTACATGTGCAACCTTTTTGTTGTAGAATCAATGCCAAAAAACCTGTGAGGTTACATTGCAAAATAAAAAAAAAAAAAATAAAAAAGCTGCCTTTTAAATTTTCTTATCTGCAATTTACATTTTGGTGCAAAAAAGGCACCATTCAGTAGAAACCAGTGAGTGGAACTTACGCCGTCTCACAGCCAGGTTGAATTTGCAACAAGTGTGCAAGTGCACATTCACCTGCTTACAGTGTGTTTGCGTGCACGTGGACCGGTGTGTGCGCTTGTGTGTATATACAACCTGTCTCGCCCCTGCCTCCGGTGTCTGACTTTGATCAGTGATCATTATAGCCTTTCTAATCCGCACTCCACCCCCGGTCTCACTGTCATGGCTCTTCTGTCCCCCTCTGTTCTCCGTCCTTTCATCCCTCCCATGTTTACAGAGCAGCCACAGACCGCCATAGATTGTCTTACATCCTCACTCCATACCGGACATCTGATCCCTTACAGAAAGCTGCCCCTCTGAGATCTTCAATGGCCGTTGTGTCACAGTCCCCTCCGCCGCCGTGTAGCTTCAGACCTCGCTGCCCCGAGGTGCCACTGTTTGAACTAGAAACTGATACAGTCAAAAGCTCACGAATGGGGACAGAAGCTGCAACATGCTTTAAAAAAAGGAATTGTTCTTTTTGTGGTGCACATCTGCACTGTCCACTCATTCCCAAGACTGCAACCTCGGTCAGCCCCCCCCCCCCCTCCCCCCACGCCTCTGGAGGACTGACCGTGGTGCCACACAAACAGTCATCAGACACAGTAGGGGCCGCAGTAGTGATCAAAGCATGTCGTTGACTCTCTGGAGTTCACACCCCCACACCGGAGTGTGCGCATGGATATACACATGTGTGCTTATCTGGATAAAATAACTACAGCTCACAGGAAGTTGGGAAAGGAAGTCGGGGAGGGCGGCATGACATCAAACATCTCATAGGGACCAGTAAGGTTCAATTCCTAACACACAGCAGCAAAACACACACACACACACACACACACACACACAAAAGAAGACAAGTCGCTTATGTGGTCAAAGGACACATTGGGAAGTTATTTCTCTGTGACCTCTGTTGCTGAGACCACACAAATAACCCCAGCTGTCTTCAAGAAAAACATAAGCTTGTTAACACAGGTATAAATTAACCTCTCTGATGGACTATGAGAAGCTTGGATTATTTGGAAAGGGACTAAGAAACCTAGATACCAAACAGAATATAAACACTCTGAGAATCTCAGTGGAATCCACCTTTCAATTTTCCGACAAAATGACATGTCCAGCTGGATTCTGTTACACAGGTGTAGGCTGCAGAGCCGCTTTATAATATTACAAAAATGACAAACGTGCCCCAAAGTAATTGTAACCTCACGTGGAGGACCCACGCGCTCCCCACCAGTAACTGTCCTTTAACTTGAATCCAATATGTTTCTGGTCATGATGCTTTTCCAGATGTCTGGGGAAAAAAAAACCCTGCATGTGGGTATGTTATCGTTCATGCTCAGCATTTCATTTTGAATAATGACACTTGCTAATTTAAACCCTTCTCTTGTTAAATCATAGGTATTCTGGAAATTACATCAGTGAATGTGGGAGTAGTGGCCATCAAAGGGCTGAACAGCAACTACTATCTGGCTATCAGCAGGACGGGAGAGCTGTACGGAGCGGTTAGTATTCAAGTCAAAGGTCAAACTGGATCCTCTAGAGAAAGAGATAGTGTTAGATTTGTCTGCCTTTATCTACTACAACTTTATCTTTACCTCTCTGGCTGTTAGATCAACTGAACCTCATCCAGTTACTAGAAACACATGTGGGCTTATGTGAGAGCTTGGCTGCAGGGATGTGCTCACCTTTTGCACAAAACTAGATGAGAAGATGGCTTTGCACAAAAGGTTGACCTTTTTTTGTTTTGCCTTTTTTT
Source organism: Oryzias curvinotus (assembly GCA_023969325.1). Classification (NCBI taxonomy): domain Eukaryota; kingdom Metazoa; phylum Chordata; class Actinopteri; order Beloniformes; family Adrianichthyidae; genus Oryzias; species Oryzias curvinotus. The sequence goes on from CM043714.1 coordinate 28,925,837, forward strand.
AAATGCTGAAATACGATCTCTGCTGTTTTCCACAGAAGGAGTTTGGCACTGAATGCAAGCTAAAGGAGCGAATCGAGGAGAATGGCTACAACACGTACGCATCAGCCGCGTGGAAGTTCAAGAAGCGGATGTTCGTGGGTCTAAACGTCCACGGGAAGCCAATGAGGGGCAGAAAAACACGCAGGAAGAACGTGTCCACCCACTTCCTCCCAATTATGGTGTGAACTTTGAGAGCCCGCCTGGAGTGGGTTTGGTTATTTACAGCACTGGACTGAAAGATTTTCAATACTGAGCAGCTGTGGAGAAGAAGGATCTGCATCGAGAAATGTTTTATTCAGAAACAAGGGCACTAACTTACACTGTCACACAATCCCGTTGTCTCCTGACTTTAGCAGACATCTCTTTAGAAGACAGAAGGATTTATGTGTTTTGAATGGCATCATCCGCAAAGCATACCTGTTTTTTTTACTGTGCCAAACAGTTTGTGTGATTCGGATAAAAGCAGAAATTCCATCCCAGCAAACAAGTATCTTAATGCGTTGTTTATAATCCAACTTCTCCATAGAGACAAAACCGAAGTGAGAAACAAGAGCTGGCCTAATGAAATGATCACTCAGATTATCATGATAGCGTCAAGTATTAGAGGGCACATTTAAACAACGTGTTTGACAACCTAACTTTTCTGCTTTGACTGAATTGCAATGATTTATTTATTTTGTGAGATATTTAATTTGAAAGCACACCAGCATTTCTTAGCATTCTACTTTTTATAGGATATCTGTCATGTGAAAATAAAAAACAACCACTTCTTCTGCAAAATGTGACGCTTTTCATTATTTTTTTTTTTACACGCCAAAAACCAAGAGAAATGCAGGAAAAAAGCTGTTGCGTGTGTCCTGAGAAGTCCTGGTCATGGTAGGTCTGTTCTTATCTGACTGTGTGAGGCATGGAAGGACAAAAACAGCCACCCATTAATGCCCAGCCAGATATTCCATGTGGGAGCCATTGCACTAATGATTGGTACCCAAACAAACAGGGAGAGAACCACAAAAAATAGGAGGGAGTCTATTTCCCTAGTAAGACCTGGGGATGTCGACATCTTTTCCTAAAACCATTCCGTCCCCACGAGAGCTTCAACATTCCCTGATCGTTCCCCTGATTTCCTGCTAAAGATAGCTGCTACAATAAAGCACCTGCTGATTATTCCAACTACTGGAAACTGCTTTGGCATGTAGATCTTCGGAAAACGGGCAAGATCCGGATTGTTCTGAGCCTCAGAGGAGCAGTTGTGTACAAGCGGAGGAATAAACAGCGAATGAGGGAGAAAGAGACGTGACCTGCTCCTGACCACCCACTTCCCTCACTAATTATTTGCAAACGCACTAATCAATGACAGCTGTCCTTATGGCAGATCAAAAGACAGTGGGGGAAACAGTAACACCACAGGCTTCCGGGCCTCGTGTTCTCTTATCCTGCCCTTTAGAGCATCCTTCTCTGGTCAGGCAGGGAAGTCTGGCAGTGAATGTCATGAATGTGATCTTCACTCTGAAGTTCTTAAACGGCCAGCTTGTGTCTAAAGGGATTAACAGCAAAAAGTAGGAATCAATTGTATTTGATTTTCTTTAAATATTTGTTTATATGAACAAAGACAATAATATGAAGCCACTGGGAAAGGCCACTCTGCCTTTAAATAAAGACCTAAAGCCACTAAAGTTGAGCATGTTTTGATATTCATTACAAGTTACCTGATTATAGGGTAAATATGAAGAAAAACATAACTCTGTCCCTCATAAGAAGCAACATGCTGCATTGTTTTGTTTTGTGTTTCCCTATTTTTGTTTGAACTCATCATAGAAAATGGAAAAATGGTTATTATTATTATTATTATTATTATTATTATTATTATTATTATTATTATTATTAATATTATGGCCACGTTTATCAAAAATCAGAAAAAATTATGTGTGTATATTGATTTAACAGCTAAAATGCAACATAAAAAACAACAACATGATATTTTTGTGGATGACAACACTTTTATCTCAGGCTCATCATTACAGTGAGAGGACGTGTAAAGTTACACGAGTTAAAAAAAAAAATAAGTAAAAAAAACCTCTACTTGTGAGTATTTCACATCTTCTTGGTTAAGTGTGTTAAAAACAAGCAGATTTCAGGGACACAGTTAAATTACTTCAGGAATAAAAAAGAACATGGCCTTTCCACAAATGCAAAGTAGGTCAAGGGGCGGATTTACCATTTGGCAAAGGTAGCCTGGGGCCCAAACTGTCCCCCAGCCCGAGCTGAACACTTAATTAAAATGTCTAAAATCAATTTTACATCCATTATTATTAACTCTGTCATGAAAAAACACCTCAAATCACTAAAGTGGCATAAGATTGATCTTTTGTGTTTTTTCACTTTTTTATTGTTCTTAATATTTGAGCAAAGCAACAGTGGTTGTTAGTAAAGTTCAAAAGGAGTCCAAATATTTCATGTTTTTCTCTGACTGCAAAAATAGTGGATGTGATTTCATTAAAAATTTGTTAAAGTTGGACTTTCAATCAAATCCGGAAGTAAAGAATGACGGATGATTAATTACTGCTAATTGATTTATACCACTGATTGATATTTTGGTTGGGATTTTTTGCTTTTGTTTTTTGCTGGCTCTGGGTGTCTTTAGATGACTTTTGGGCTGGAAAACCACGACTCTATCTGGCAACACTGGCAGAGATTGAATGATGATTCAAAGGTATTTTCAAATAGCGGCAAATTTAACGTTGTGATCTGAGGGGCCGTGAAAAGAGGAAAAGGCAAAGAGAAAGCAAAACATTTGTTGCTAAATTTTCAAAAGTGCTGGAAGACAAATAAAAGAGGAAAAACAATAACAACATTTTGAAAAAACTCTGTTTCTTTTGTCCTCTGTAGTAAAGCCTCTCAAATGAAAGAATAGACAGAAAATCTTTATTTGTTCCTTCTGGGAAGTGAGGGATTAATGAATAAGTGTATTTAATAAGCGTAATGTTTTCTACCAAGTTAAAATAATGTATGTAATATAAAATACATTTCTATAACATCTAAATGTGATTTCAGTTTTTCAATTCTTATCAAAAGATTTGGATTACTCTGCATTTTCTAAAAGTGGACCAGTAAGGAAGTTATTTGAAGTCAGACCCTATAGGTAAGGATTAAAATAATAATAATAATAATCTAAATAATAATGCAATCCCTGCAGACGGCCCCATTTTATTATTCGCCTGGGACCCCCAAACTGCTACGTCCGTCATCTGATCTAAAAGTTTACGAAAAACTAGAACCTTCTGGTCAACTAACTTGTGAAACTATTCAAAAATCTGTTAGATCCTGTACATTCATAGGACCCAATACATCTTAGATATTTGTGCATTGATGTTCATGGAATAAGAACAAACTGGTGAGTTTGGATTTAAACATGTAGATACCCTAGTGACCTTAGTGGAGTTCCACGGAAAAAACATTTACATTGGATAACGGTAAGTACACAGGTTTGAGGGGTCTGTTATTTGAAAAAAAAGTATGCCAAAGCTAGATCTCCACATCTTTTTACATTTTTAAATCTTTTATTTTTATTTTATTTATTTTGTAAATTTTATTTAGAACAATACTCAGAAAAAAATAAAAATAAACAAAAGAAAACAGCAAAGGAAAATTTCATGAGGATCATAAATTAAAGTAAATAACATTCTTTTGCCGCATCACTTTGCAGAAAAAGCTCTCAAGTTCAAATCCAGCCAAAACCTACAAACTGGATATTTTAAGCCTACAATCTTATTGGCAAACTGTACACCTGCTCTCAAGCAATTATTTTATTTATCATCCCCTGCATTCCCAGGACTTGTAAACGTTTGAACCCCGCAAGAACATTGACGTGAAAGTTACACAAAGGACTTTGCATACATAGGTTTAGTACATTTATATTGAAGTGTGTTTGAATTCCTGCCACAGAAATTTTCTGTTATAATTTGATCCAGCTTTGGGAAACGAGTGGAAAATCCCTGGAGGCTAAAACACCTATGCATACACATAATAAGATGTCTGCTGCATAATATGTGCATACTACTGACTGAGCTGTTCACATCCAAAAGACATCCAAATACCTGTTGACTAATTATTTGTGCTCAGGCAAATCTAAAAAAATCCTTGTAAAACCAATCATAATCCAACGAACTAACTGCATGAAGCCACAAATAGAAAGCTAACTTTGCAGACAGTGATATTATTGGGTTTGTGTCCTCAGTGTTTCCCTTTTTAGGGTTTGGCGATGTTTAAAGGATGAAGAAAAAGAAAGGTCATTTCCTGATTTTCCCTCAAAATCTAGTCTTCATTATAAGAAAAACCCCAACTAAATCCCAACTTGTGTGAGCGAATAAGACAGTGACACATTCTTAAATATGGATCAACAAAAATTATAAAAAATTATTATTACTATTTTGGAACAATGATGGTGTTTTTCCCTTTTTTATACATGCATCTAAATATCAAAACCCCCAACATATCTCAAATGATAGTAAAAAAATAAACTTTAAATACTTTTTTTTAAAGACTCAAGGTCTAAATGGCGACACCATAAAAAATAAACATAAAACATACAGAAAATATTAAAATACAAGTAAAACACAAGTTATAAACTTAAAACTTGAGGGCTTAAAAGTTTGTCCATACCAGTACCTCCAAACTGGGGACTAGTGATGAAGATTCTGTCTTTATTGTTTAAAGTGGAATATGTAAAGAAAATAAATTAAATAATAGAAAATAATAATAATAATAATAATAATAATAATAATAATAATAAACCATCGTGTACATACTTTTTTTGTCTTTTTTTTTAGTGTTTATGGACTCCAATGAGATGAGGTACCACTCCCCGCCACCAGGGGGAGACTGTTTTACTTTTATGTCAAGTGCTGTCATTTTCAGGCAGCCAGTTTGTTGTTAAAGGAAGTAGTCCTCCCTCCCCCAAAAGTTATTTTGCAATAAAGAATCTTTATCGAGAAAAAGACATTGTGAAAGGAAGATAGTGTGTGTAATACTTTATTTTGGGGTTAACGCTTACCGCTACACTAAAGGTTAAAAAGGTTAATGGACAGTACACCTAAATCGACCTTAAAGGCTGTTTTGAGAGTCAAATCTCACGATAAGCAGTTATGAACGAGAATTTTGACCGTGCTCCGGGTGCAGGGAGAAGCCGCCACCCAGCAGCAGACCCCGGGGTCATGGCTAACCTCGGCCACGATGATAAGAAAAGCATGTTTCTGAACCAACTGGAGCCGCTAAGACAGCCCCGAACCACACCGCCTGTTGCCGAAAACAGCGCGGCGACCGTTAGCGTCGGTGCAGGAGGAGGTGAGAAGCTAGCTTAGCTGGGCGAGCTAACTTTCGGATTCGTTTCTGTGCCTCTCGGCAGTTTCGCTGAAGGCCAGAACACATTGTGTGGATTTATTTATTTGTTTATTTATTTTAATTTATTCTTCACTTGGTGAAAACAGTGCTACATAGACAATCGTAAACATTTTTTTTGAATATATGAAGCTTTCATCATTAGCTAACTCTGCTACCGCTTTTTTTAAACTACTACGCCTTTAGTTTCTTTCTCACATTTAAGTTTTAAAATATTAAATCAAAGGGGAAAAAAAGTGATGTCACCCATGTAGCTAAAAAAAAAAAATCAAGTCCAAATCTTAACATCGAGATTCGTGAGTGACCAGGATCCGTAAGAATAAATTACTAATTATTACTAAAAGATATAAACGAGCCAGATTGTGCATTGTTGTTATGCTAGGTGTATTGGACATCATCGATCTTTCTGCATCAATTATTAGGCAATATGTGTCCGGAGAATTATTACGTTGTAGTTAGGCTAATAAATGACTAATAAACAACTTTATTGAAACCACAGGAGATCAGACGTGAACTCTCGCACCCTTTATATGTTTTTATACCAGGGGTTCCTGCTATAACTTATTATCCTGATCAAAAGTCTGAACTGTTTTTGCATTTTTAGTTTTTATTCATTTAAGTGTGGTAAATATAACAAAATCTCTGTATTCTTCTGAACATATATATAATTTATTAAGAAGCCTATTGAGAAATTAGTGAAAACCAATTACTTATCATGTGAAAAACTATTTGGTTTCTCAAATTTTGTGCAACACCAACAGTAAAAATTCTCCCCAAAAGGTGTAGACATCTTTAAAAACAAATAAGCTGAAAGACGAACAGCATTTAAATTAAGTAACAGAGAAAAATAGCTAGAAGAATAATGCAACCAATGTTATCTTGTGTAATGTTCTCCTGTGTTTTTGCATAGAGACATGTCTAGTTTGTACAAAGGAGTAAGTTCCATTTACCACCTTTTGACCACTTTCTGTATTCTTTTAGACTCTCAAAACCAAAGCAAAACCCAACAAAATGTGACTGCCAACAACTTGGCAAATACCAGAGAGTATTATGATGTCAATTTCTTGGTCCAGTCATCAAACCTGTCTGCTAGTGCTCCAGAATTTGTCCCCTTTGGACTGAACCCTCATGAGGTACGGCTAGATTGAGACAGATATGATTACTTTATCTCACATTAATGCTTGTCATTATTTCTGTAGTTGGGAAGAGCTAGGAACTGACCTTTTTTTGTGTGAATTTGGTGCAGGACCCTAGTTTGTCTGACAACAGTGAGGACTATTATGGCGAGCCACCGCTGGCTGAAATGGTCACGGAGTTCCTCGCTCACCTGAGCTCCTCTCCAGGATCCTTTGACTCAGATATCGAATACATGACTGGGGTGTTCAACTCCTGTGTTACCACCGAGGAGCTGCTGCAGGAGCTGGTGGAGCTGGTTTACACACAGGTGGGAAACGTGTTGGCCTCGATCTGTCCTTTTCCAATTTTCAAACGAACCTCACACACTTCAGTATCACAAGGAAAATGCTGTCATGTCTGAGCGTATTTTGTTTATTTCAGTCTACTGCCATTCCAAACTTCTCTTATACTGGAGCCAGGCTCTGTAACTACTTATCCCATCACCTGGTGATCAGCCCACAGAGCGGCAACTTTCGTCAGCTGCTCCTAAAACGGTAAGGTGTGTGTGTGTGTGTCATATACGTCTCAATGAGCAGTTTAAAAACACCGTCCACAACAGATAAAATTGAATATTTTATTTCAGAATTTTTGGAGAAAATGCTAAACTATAAGGCTAAAAATGTCTAATTTAAAATAGATGACATCATGATTACATTAAAATAGATTTTCTGTCCTTCGTTCAGTCATCATCTAAACCCGTTTTGTCCCATTCGGGATCACTTAGAATAGAATTAAATCAAAACTGTTTTGATTTAGGTGCAGAACAGAATATGAACAAAGAGAAGCGGCTGTCCGAGGGGACCCGGACACTCAAAAGAAATTTCACTCCTTTGTGCTTTTTCTGGGAGAACTCTACTTAAATCTAGAGGTAAGGAGCAGAACTCGGTGCATTCTGGGAGAAAATGATTCAATGTGGATTCACGGGTTGACAATGCTATTCAACTTATGGATGCAACGAGTTTGATCAAACTTTGATCATGTTTAAACTAGTTGTATGTTTATGAATAAACAGATTTACATATTAAAACCATACTTACTATAATAAATAAACAGGAAATAGGTTTTGTTTTTCTATGTTCTGCTTGATAGAAATACAAGAAATAATTCCAGAAAATTGAATTGTAGATTTCATGAATCAATATCACATTTTCTAACTGAAGATTATTTTTTTATCCAACCACTTTTTGTTCCCTCTAAACCTTCCCTTACGATTTGCAAACACTTTTAAAGTGAAATCGTTCCTTTTTACTGTCATTTAGGTTTTGTTTTTTTATTTTTTGTCTAGATAAAAAATCCAAAAGGACCTCCCAGAAGAGCTGAAATCCTGCTCTCTGGCCTCAATGACTTGCTGCACAGTCTGTTCTCCAATCCTGTGAATTCAAATCTCATCTGTGCTGTCAAACTGCTCAAGGTCTCAGCATTTGTGTTTGTGGATTTTGTGAAGGTGTTTTTGTCATCATGAAGTAAACAGCAGTATTTTTGTTTCCAGTTGACTGGGTCTGTCTTGGATGATGCCTGGAAGGAAAGTGGAAAACCACACATGGAAGAACTGATCCAAAGAATAGAAACAATTCTTCTTGATGCTAAATGTGACAGGTCTGTAGAACAGGAGTTTATTTATTTATTTGTTTTTATTAAAACGTTTAGACAAGTGTATCCCTATATTATGGAGAAACAATGTTCTTGATCTAAGTTGGCAGTGTCACAGAAAGTCAAGTACTGTCTATTTAAATGGAAACATTTCTTTTAACTCCTGACGTAGTCCCTTATTTTTTTTTTTTGTACTTTAAATGGCTTAATAAAGAATCTGCTGATTTAGTGACACGTTGAAAGGATTTTACGGTTTGAAGAGTTTCTTTCTCCTCAGGAATGTGAGAGAGATGCTCCTGAAGCTTGTAGAGCTCAGATCCAGTAACTGGGGGCGTGTCCACGCTGCTGCTGCAGCCAGTAACTGCCACGCCAGACAACGACCCCAACTATTTCATGGTCCGTTTCTCACCCACCCTACCTACTCACCTTAGTTTAGTTATTGACTTTGTGTTCATGAATGTGAATGTCTGTTATAACACGGCCTTTTGTTTTTTTTTCTCAGAATGAACCCACATTCTACACAGAGGATGGGACGCCTTTCACAGCCGCAGATCCAGGTGAGTCCAGGTGTACATGTCCCCGGTGAGACAGGAGACGCAAAATGAAATCCTGACAGTTCAACGCAGAAGAAAATAGATTCATAGATTTTTAACTAAATGTAATTGTGTGATCCTTTTTGTTTTTAATGTACAGATGACCATAAATAATGATAGATTTAAACTGGTTCTAGATGGCGGTTGTACTTTATTTGTTTTATTTATTTATTTATTTATTTCAACAGTTAGCAAAGTTTATCATCCACTGGTTGGGAAATAAGAAATGTATGTTTCTGCTAATATTTTATCATGGGGTGAGGGAAAGTTTTGTTCACTTCTAATTTGGATCAGTTACATTTTTTGGGCTGCCTAATTTCACTATGAAACCAGGATAACGGAGATTAAAAAAGAAAATGCTTTACTCAAAGCCTGTAGTGATCTGGACATGCTTTTATATGGATTTTTTTCTTTTGGGGGGGTCAGAGTGATGAAGCTCTGTCACCAAACTTTCTGCCATCGATTTGCAGGTTGTCTTTAAATCATGAACGTCTGTACAAGTGTCGGGTACTGATGTGCCCTTACCAAACAAAAGGATTTCAGCTGCCTGATATATGTAGATTTTCATAGGAATTATGGGTAACGGAGTCCACGAATGGATTTTATTGATAGCTCGATTCCTTGCTTTATATTTGTTTTGTCATTGAATCTTCATTGTCTTGACACATGTTTGAGGTTGAACATGGCAAATGTGGGCGAGGAAAACAAAAGTCATGTTATTATTTAATTTTTTTACCCAAGATGCCTTTGGCCTGGCCCTTCTCGTATTTTTGTCGTTTTTTTTTTGTTTAGTTTTGGGGTTGAATGTGGAGTTTGCTGCTGACTCTTTCTCTGCCTTTATAGAATATGCAGAAAAATACCAGGAGCTCCTCGAGAGGCAAGACTATTTTCACGACTTTTATGGAGAGAATGGAAACGAAGGGTAAGTTCAAGCTTTAAATGGAAAATGAGGAAATGAAATCTGGGCTATTCTGTGTTTGCAGAGACCCACTTTAGATGAATTCATGCAGGTTTATCCTACTTTCCTTTCTGAATTTAAACCATCGTCTCAGGTTTTGTTGGCAAACAGAGACAAATGTGAGCTCAGAATTGGTCAGTATTACATTTTTAAAGCAAACATATTTATCCGTTTGACACTAGTAAATTCATCATTTGAAAACTTCGGCTTTAAATGAAGGTCTGTGGGAGGCCGTGACCTGAGATTTCCTCCCGTCGTTCTCGACCATGGCCGTTTTATGGCGTGGTGAAAGTCAGACGGTCACATGACAGCCCTCGACCTGTGAGCCTTTGGCCTTGGCAAATGTGTTGCTACCCCACAATGCAACAGGGCTCCCATTCAGATTAGTCAGCAGTTGGCTGTGTATGAGGGCTTAACTTGGGGTTGCAGGCTTTCAGTCTGTAATCCGAACCCACTCATTAAAAGAGAGTTATTCTAAAGCAGTGACGGATAACATCAGAGTTTGAATCGATCTCCTGGTTTTTGTGTCCACAGATATGACTTTGAAGATGAGATGGGCCCGGAGATGGAAGAAGCTTTTGAGAGTTTTTGTTTAGAATCGGAGCGGAAACGACAGCAGCGCTTGTGAGACCCTCCGGCTGCCGGCTGGAACGACCCCACTCATCTTCTCGGCATGTCGAAAAGCAAGCATTGCATCAGACGAGCTCTTAATTTACCGGAAACAACTCTTAAAGAAATGTTTATAGTTGCACTTCTGTCACTTTCTTCAGTTAGAGCTCATTAGAAAGTGGGACAATCAGTTGGACGGCTTCTGGAGGTGACGGCTTCCTCTTGTTCCATCCTGACAGTTTTCTCTTTGTTGCTTTGAGTTTGGTTTCTAACGTTTAGGCCTAATCAGAAAGCGTGGAGGACATGATGTGCAGTGGGTTTCAGTTGTTCCTCTGAAAGGCTTTCTAGTTGAGTTAAACATGTCATTACTCAGGCTCCAACCATATTTCTAAAGCTATTTTCATAGAGTTTGTTCTCCCCATATTTATCACACTAGCCTTTACAGAAAAAAAGCTAAATATTTCTGCTAAAAGTTGTGCAGTTGGAGATGTTTTGTCAAATATTTGACATTTTTTCCTGATGTAGAAAGTTAAAACTTGTCAATTTTTTTTTTTTTTAATCTATCTCTTTTTTTAGGTAAAACATTTTAATTGATTTCTACAATTAATGACCAATTCCAAACTGAAAAGTGAATCTTTTTAAAAGCAGTATTTTTTTCTCCTTCAACATCTCCAATAAACGAACTCCTTCCAACTTGAAGGCGAGGTTTGGGACTCCACAGCGCCTTCATTGTTCTTCTCCAAGACTCAGACTGTTCACCAACAACCCACGGATCTGAAATCAGCGAATGTTGTTTTATAGTTTGTACATATTATTTATAGCATCATTTGCCTGCAATAAATTCTCAATGTGATATCTTTCTTGTTTTTTTTTCTGTGTGGGCTTTTATACAAAATCAAATTAAAGTACTTCTGGTTTAAATGAACAAATGTTTGTAATAAAAAAATAAAGTATAGTTAATATAGGTTATCCTCCTCAGTGCGCTCACTGTATTTTTGGCCCAAGTATTCATTAAAGCATTTAAAAGTAAATTAATCAGAATCAGAAGTACTTCATTGATCCCACATGTGGGAAATTTTTTTACCGTAGCAGTAGAAGATTAGTAGACATAAGAGAAAATGGAATATAAAAAAGGGCTTGTATGAGAGAAAAGAAAGACAAGAAAATGGAAAAGTTTGATTCTGAAATGCATCAATTCATTCTTGCTGCTTGTGTGTCAGTATTTGTTTGTCTCTAATCCCTTCATTTTTAATAGAATCTAATCCTGAGACTTTTTACCAATGATTTAAAAAAAAAAAGCGTGGAGCTGCTCAGACAATATGGATGCAGAGCGGCTGCAGCTCCCGGGTCGAGCAAACATCCACCAATCAGCTGGTTGAGGGTTCGAAGTCGCTTTGGATGAAATTGTTTGCTAGACAGCTACATGTAAACAGACTAAACTGAACAATATGTACAAGGATGGAAAACATTCATCCCTGTGACAGAGTCCTGCCACAAGGTGGTGATCAACATCTGAACGTCTACTATTTCTAATGAATTCTTCTGCTAGAGGCAGGACAGAAAACCAAGATGGTGGTACAATAAAAGACAAAAAACATGTCATTTGCTTTTTATTTGGTTACTAAGAAGCATAAAAAGGGAATAAATAATCAGCTTCTCTTGTATTTTTTTTATTTTACATTACATAACAGCAAAGTGCAAATATTTAACAATCTTACACATTTTTTCCTGTGCCTAATTTTGTCTCTGTGTGGTACTTGAACACATTTTTCCACCAAACACTAGATGCAGGCTTTTATATTGAAGTATTTTTGAAGTTTCCTTTTAGGTGGGCGCTTCCTCAGTGCTCTCAGGTTAGTGAACGTGAAAAGACTTTTGTCATCGGTCTATTTTAATCCACCTATATTTTGGTCAATGCTCAGTACCCGCACACTTTGAAGAAAGGTTCCCACAGGTGGACCGAAAATGTAAAAATGCACACAAGCGTCATCTGAGGAAGAATAATGTCATCAGTGTGCTAGCTATTTTTTTTTATATTTATCTTTAAGTGCATGTTCCAAGCCTTTCTGTGACACACACTACAACATACTTTTTCTTTTTTTTAACCAAACTGAAATATTTTTAAAGAAATAAAAAGACTAAATCCTGTTTTTTTTATTTGTATTAATTTTTCCAGCTATGGTTTCATTGAGTAATATCTATGTTTTTCATATGTTTGTAAGAAGAAGGACAATAATGTTAAATTAAGGGTTGCTCTCTTTGTGAATTATCATTTTCTTGTCTTTTCTATGAATAAATCAAATCTATTCACAGATGCTGCCACATAGTAACGCTGTAGCTGTCATCCTACCACACAGGTCTGGATCGTTTGCTTTTCTGTGTGTAGTTTTATCCTAAACTGTCCTGCTTTGCCTTCCCTTCATGTAGTAATCATGCTATCATACCAACACCATAATGTCTCCTTCTAAATGCAAAAGTACACATTGAGATTTTAAATAGTTTTACTTCTAAAGTATGCAGGACTTAAAGACAATTGTTTTTTTTTTCATCTACAGTAACAGGTGATCTGAGTAACTTGCTCATCACTGCTCTGTGCACTCAATGACAAAATGCAGAAGAGCAAAGCAGATTCCTCTGGTCAGCAGATGGGTGTGAATGAGGGATTAGTCCTGCGGTCGATGCAGCACAGCTTTGACTGGAGTCACGCCAACTTTGAGCAGGACGTACTTCAAAGGAGACCTCTACTATCCTCTCCCCTTCAAGCCGGGTGGGTCTGATGTGATTTGGACTCTTCTGTTCTCTTAGATGGTTCTGGGAGGAACGTCAGCTCTTAGACGTGTGTCCGGAATGTGTGATAAGACCTGAACATGAGATCCTTTCTGGATTGGAGAAGGTTGGGTTTCTGTTTGCATTTCTTAGACTCAGCGGAAAACAACCGCAATGCCAAAAGCATAACCAGCCAGGGGCGGAGCTACATGCCCCCCCCCCCCCCCCCAGCAAAAAGCTTTGGCCTCCCAACGTGCCCCCAATTTTTGAGTCAATAATAGTAGAATTATTGACAAAGATAAAAAACATTGTCAATACAAGCTTCTTTAAAAATTGCAAAAATAATAAAAGTAAGATTTTACAATAAAATGCAAAATAATAAAAAAAACTATTAGAAATACTTATTTTGAATCCTGTCATTTGTAATGGCCGTATTCTGATCCATAAACTGTTCTTAGGGCTTATAGTATTCCTTATATATGTCATTCTAATTATGTTCATGAGTTTATATTGTTTATTTTTTATGGTTCTGTGTGCACCCCAAAGTTAAAGTCCCACTAGTGTCACACACCATGGTGGGAGAAATCTGTTCTCCGTATTGACCCCCTCCCCCTGGGGAAGTGCACAAGAATCATTTGGTGGTTTAACTCCCCAGTCCTACCCTTTAATGCTGTGTGTCAAGCATGGAAGCACTGGGTCCTATCCTGACTATGGATTTGAACACCCGACCTTCTTTTTTAAGGGCAGACCCTCTACCACTGGGCCACTGGGCTGCACGCTGGCGCAGTGGTTAGCACTCTTGCCTCACAGCAAGAAGGCCAGATCAAGTCCCGGCTGGAGGACCTGAACCAGACCACCAATGGGGGACCTTTCTGTGTGGAGTTTGTATGTTCTCCCCGTGCATGCGTGGGTTTTCTCTGACTCTGGCTTCCTCCCACCATCCAAAAACATGCTTCATTGGTTAATTGGTTACTGTAAAATTGTCCCTGGGTGTGAATGTTAGTTAGTGTGTATAGGTGTGTGATTATGGCCCTGCGACAGACTGGCAACCCGTCCAGGGTGTCCCCTGCCTTCACCCACAAGTGGCCAGGATAGGCTCCAGCAGCCCCGTGACCCTGAAAGGAACAAAACAGCTTTAGAAGATGAATGAATGAATGAATGAATGAATGAAGGAAACCAGAACATGACAGCAAAAACCCACCAAATTAATGAGCAAATAGTTGAGGATGTAATTGCAGATTAGCCACATTTGCCTTTTAGCTAACAGGCCTTAACTATTTTGTCTTTTTTTAAGTGATTTGCATGAGTAAAAATCTAAAGGAACACACATGTTGAATGAACAGACTGTAGTCCAAACAATAGTTGTTAAAGGCTCAGGATGCTGCTATAAAAAGACTCCAGACAATTTGGAATGATTCATTGTGCTGCGTGTGGGGGATTTTTCACCCTGTGCTGCGTTGTTACATTATGTAAACTCCCTACTGGAAAAAAAAAGAAAGACGACAACCTCAACTATTTAGAGATTCTTACAGGGACTTACTTTAACATATCTCTGTTTACCTTATAAAAATATGAATTAGATCATCATTAAGGTTTAAAAAGTTCACTGAACAAACAAGAGTTGATACCTTTTTTGTTAAAATCTGTTCCAACCTGTTCAAACCTGAATACTAATAACTGTAGTTAAACTTTTGCATTAGTTGGCAATAATTCTTAGATACTTCATTAGTTTACATTTAGCCATAATACAGAGATTTTCTAACATGAAAAGCCTGCTAAAAACTTTTGCTTTAGACTTCAAGATGACCCCAAATCTTCATTTTTTACATGCCTCTGTGTGTATTTTCAATTCCTTTGAGCCAATTTAAAGTATATTTGCGGGTTTTTTTGGACTGTACTGCATAAAACTAACGTGTTCCTGAGTTTGAAATTACCAATAAATAAACAAACATTCCCCTTTATGGTTAACTAACAGAAACAAACCTATCACAAGCTGAAAATATTGCTGTGACTTGTATAAAATTGAGCTAAATTCAGATTTATTCATCTGCTGAATCCCTTTTGGGGTATATGTATTTATAGTTTTATTGTTCACTGGTAGTGATTGAGATCCTGAAGCTGCAAAGCACCCCCCGACCATGACACTACCACCACCATGTTTGACTGTTAATCCAGTTTTGCTCCACGTGTAACGGAACGCACTCCAACAGCTTACAGGATGTTCGCAGGAACGTCTTTGTGGTTAATCCAAATTTTGGTCAAAACGTCTCTGAAAACAGGGTTTTTTTAAGTGAACAAGCCTGTTTGAATCCAGACAACCTTAACTGAGGCAGGTAAGTCAATTGGAGGAGTGATGGCTGTTTGATTACATTTGTTCAGTCTGATATTCCAGAGAAAGTTTATTTCTGATCCTATTTATCTAAATTTGAGCATGAAGACTCCAATACTAGATTGTGGAAATGACAATCCTTTAAATTTGTTAAATAATTTCCCTCTTAAGTGTTTACAACTTCCTTCCTCTTTCTCTTTGATTGGCTTGAATATCCATAAGATGACTTGCTTTTTTTAGATTTAGTAGAGTGCTAACTATCTGCTCAACCAAATGATAGAGCACATTTAGAAAACATATTCATAAAAACATTGGTTGTCTGTTTTATTCCCCAGAGGCAATAAGCAGCAAAAAATACACTTTTATTGAATTTCTCTTGGTTGGGTAAGGGGTTAGTAATGTGTTTTTTTTTTATTACATGTTCACTCAGTTTCTTCTACATGAATTTCAGGAAAATAAAATCTTCTTCCTGGAATCCCTCTGCATCACTTGCTCAAACCTGCTTCTTTTAAGCGCTTGTGCTTTCTGGTTCACTCCATGACTTACACATGCGTCACAACTGAACAAACACAGGAAGTGAGGCAGGGGTCCACTGCTCTGAATATTAAGAGATTTTTGCTCCGCTCTTCTCTTGAATTTGAAAGGGGTGATGAGCACTAAACATTAGGGTTGCTAAAGCCAGTGGCTTACATTTATGCCCCATGTCCTTAGTTCCTATTTCTTTTTATCTTTTGCTTTTTAGGAAAAAATGAGTTCAGAGGCTGACAGTAAGTACATTTGTGGTTTTTAGTGTGAAAGCCTGTGAGCTTGCGATGCTTAACCAAAAACATGACATGATCTGCTCAGAAAGGTGGACATGAACTTTCAAATCCTGTCTTTAAGACTGAGCAGCCTCTGATGATGTGACGGTCATTCATTCAGTGCCTTTTGGACGCCATGGTAACTCCAGTCATCCCAGTCACAAACGGGATGTATCATTAACTCCATCATCTATTTTCAAGCACAGTGTTGCTCCTTCAAAGTGGAAGTCTGTGAATGCACATGACCTTTCAGCAAATTACCATCTGGTAGTGCACGCACATACACAATGGCTACATTTGACTGTTTTACACGGTTTTGGGGTTTTATTAAAGCAAGACATTTCCGTGATTCTGGACTTTTGTTTTTTAAAGCTACAGATTATCAGTAAAAAAAAAAAAGCAGAAGATTGAGTTGTGCTGTGTTTCAAAAAAAGACAAGCGCTTACATGCCTTCAATTGTGTCTGTCAAGTATTGAAGCCAACTCCTTCATTCGGCCCCACATTCTGGGAAATGCGAGTCTTTTAAATTCCAGGCCCTGTGGTGCACAATAAGACTTTCTGTTTAAGATGTAAAGACATGATGAAGTCATGAAGGTTGCCATGAGAGGTCCCCAAATGTCACAGAATGCATGATGGAGTAGAGTCTGCAAGTGCAACTGTGCTGAGAGTTTTAGGTTAAAGTTCCCCTCCGATCATCTTTTAAATTATTTTCAAAGTATTCCCAGTAGAATTTCAATTATGATTGTTAAGCCAAAATAAAAAATAAAAAAAGCTGTGTTGTTTTCTTGGACATAGTTTCTGCAGACAGCCAGGAGTTTATCAGAAATTTGCCTCTCAGTTGTGGGCGGGACTATTGGTGTGGAGTAAGCCTTCTCTCATTTCCCATCATCCCTTCGTGTACACACTCTCCCACTAGCTTACAGCTCCTCACAACCTCAGAGCTGTGCCACACACCCCACCCTCATCCCCCTTTTCAGCCCCACCCTTAATAACTCAAAGCCTGCATATTTACAAGCACAAGAACAAAATATGTCATTTATTTTACTTTATTATTCATAAAGTATAATATACTTTTATAGTTGAATTCACAATTCAGACGTAGTATGTACGTTAGTTCACACTAAACACTCGTCAGTTTGTGTTTTCTTGTTGAAGTCTGGCTTGTTCTGGTCAAATTTGCCACGTTCTTCTGTTTTTTTCTGGAGCTTAATACAACACTGACACAAATGAATGATTTAATTCCGGTCATTGCTGTTGGCTTTATGAACACCAGTGGAAACTAAAGGACATATTCTTCTGTTTTTTTTCTGCTTAAGTGTCACATAAAGCAGAACTGATCGTGCACTTTGCATCTGAAGCATTGACTATATATGGGAACTGCAGAAGAGTCTAGATGAAATCCACCAATAAGTAAATCAACAAGACTAGTCTATTTAAGTGCAAGCCTTCATTACCCATGTGGCAATTGTTGTTCAAATTTGACTCCTCAAACAGTCCATTTGGTTGTATTCGGTGCCTGGCGAGGGTTAATTTTGGACACCACCTGCATTGGAATGTTTTTCTTTCTCTTCTCTTCTTTTCTTTCTAAACTGGACACCTGATGTTTTTCCATTGACCTTTTGTTCATTTTCCACAACCTTGAATAGACATTTCTGTCTGTCAAACACCTAGAGTTAAGATGAGTGAGATGATGGAAACAAATGCACTTTGATGCAGACTTTTTTTCCTTTCACTTTCCTAAAAATCCAGTAAACCCAATAAAGCATAATAATTTTTATGAATGACAACTGTTTTTTATTAGGAAGCTGCAGTTAGTTTGTTGTGAGGTTTGGAATCATAAGTGATGAGTCTAAGCCCCTCCCCTGCGTCTTTACCTGCTTTTCCTCTCTACCTGTTCACATCCGCTGGATCTGCGAGTTAGTTTAACTTCTGTCATTGCAGCAGCAAGTTGACACGATCGTAGGGGCGCCCTATAACTCAAATTTCATTAACATTTCATGGAAATTGGCGGTTTTCTAGAAAAACTTTTTTTTTTTGGGAACTCCTACAAGATTGCCCCCGGGGCGACCGCCCACATTGCCCATAGGAAAAACTGCCACTGCTTAAATCAGGGGTGCTCATCACGTCGATCGCGATCTACCGGTCGATCTTCAAGGGCATGAGGGTAGATCGCGGGACAGAGAAGATTAAAAAAGAAAAAAAAAATGAAAAAAGTACTTCTTAAAAATCCACCAGCCAATCAACATCCTCACCGAGAAGTACGGGACTTGATTGACAGGCAGAACGGCCAATCGGACATCCTCTGATGCATACGTCACTGCAGACGCGTGTTTAAATTCACTTAGCGCAAACTCTGTCATCAAAAAGTCGTTTCCGTCCCGCGGCACGTCAAGTTCCCGGCAGAAGACCGCTCCGCACAAGCAGAGTGTTTATTGAAGCCGCCCCGCGTGTCTCCTCGTGCTATCAGCTCTGCAGTTCTCGCCCGATAAATACGAGCTCATAAGGAAGCTGTTTTTTCCCGTGACTCGCGCTTTGTACAGAGCCAGCAGCGCCTTTGAGATGCCACGATGCTCCCCCCATTACACGGTTTACAGCAGAGCACGACATACGATGGTTGCTGCTTTCTGTCTTTGTAATAAAACACCTCATCTGTTAAGACTAAAGTATCTTTCTGTAATCTCACTCTGTAGTTTTGAAGCATCAGTACATAAACAATAATGTTACTAATAAACATAACTAACAAGCATTTACTAATAGTTTATATATATATATATATATATATATATATATATATATATATATATTTTTTTTTTTTTTTTAAATAAGTAGATCTTCAAGACATTGTCAATTCAGCTCACACGCCAAAAAAGTGTGAGCACCCCTGGCTTAAATGGACGTATTTGTCTGCAAGTGGATGCATCAGAATGGAATGGAGCAGAGCAGGGAGCTTTTGGCCCGTGCCGACTGTAGCACTTACGTCACAGCTACAGGCTTTTTCAAACAGCATGTTCTACATCTGCTCCTGATTCACAATGATTTAAATAAAGAAATGCTCAGAAATGTAGCTTTAATCTTATTTTTTTTCTCCCTAAATATCTGTTCCATCATCAGAAAAATGCCATAAGAACATGTTAAAACACCAAAAGCCCCATTTTCATTAAAGTCCGCCTTCAGCCACTTTTGCATAACAAGCAGCAGCTGGAGTTCTGTCAAAAAGGTTGAATCTTTCCCATGATCCTGTCTGGTCATGGTTGCTGTTTTTCCAGTAATGCAACACCCCCTCATGATTTCTCATCAGGACAATTAATTGTTGTGGTTTAGTTTAACATGGCTCAAAACTAATTCTATAATATAGAAGTTTAGGCTTCAGAAAAAATGAAAAGTCTAGAGATGTTGACTATAAATACTGTGTTTTCCCTCATAGTTTTTCTAAAACAGAGGCTATTGGGAAGGTGGCGTCTCTTTCGGGGCTCTTTGAACTCCTCTTCCTCACGGCCTGCCTCCTCCTCTCTGCGGGACTTCCTCTGAGTCTGCTCAGACTCGTTTTTTTATTGCGGACTTCGCCCTCGGACACGGCTCTGGTCCTGGTTTGCACCGGCAGGTAAAAGTCCTTATTAGGGGCGGCGTTTCCGGTGCGTCACGGCTGACTGTGAAGCCCCAACTTTTTGACAGGCGCAGCGGCATCATCCGCTCCAAACAGCCGCGAAGGGACAGGATGGATGTCTACTGGGGGAATATCTGCTTTGTTCTCCTACTCATTAGTGAGTATTTGACTTTTCCTTCTCATTTTCCTCAGACTATGTCTAATTCTTATGGGCATCTTTTGTTAAAAAGGACCTTTTCAGATTAGTTGGGTTTAGGATTACGCACGGTGTTGTTGTAATTCCTGGGGTTTTGGGCTGACTTTGTAAAAACTTTAGAGTTCAGCTTGTTATCGGGTTTTTTTCAGAATGTCTTGCATGAGTTTGTGGCGCAGGTAAACAGGCGTGGCAGAGGGGGCTTGCTGGTGAAAGTCCCTCCAACGTTCATCCACATTCCTGTCCAGCGCAGGCTGAAAGCTGAACCTGCCTGCACGGGCTTGTGTCTGCAGGAGGACTCACACTTAACTCACACCAGCATGATAGGGGTTTCCCAGTAGTTGTTGTTTTTAATCATCCACAAAGTTACAAAAGAAGTTTATTTGTCCTTCCTGAAACTTTTTCAGTGCCCAGACTTCATGAGTCAAGGCTGATGCAGCCACTCCTGACAGGGGAGGAAGCTGAAGTGAAATGCTGCTTCAGTGCTTGAAGTGCTCTGCTTTTTACAATCTTATGAATCAAAATCACATTCTATTCGTTACAAATATGGTTTTTATATTTTTAATTATCTGTGCTCTAAATCAATATTCTTGAAGTGTTAATACGAATGTTTTCCAAGATTTGTTTCTGAAGAATTTGTGAGATCAGACAGTGATGTTGAATGAGAAATCCCCAAGTTCTTTAACAGCAAACTCTCTTATTATTTAAGTGAATTCCTTTGGTGGTGCAGAATAAGTCAGGGTGCCCCTTTTTCTGAAGACTTGCATCATCACAAGTGGGGAAAAAAAAGAGCTTATTGTCATAACAACCTTGAATCTTTTTCCCTTTCCAGCTGACAGAATCTGTCTGTTGGATTCGTTCAACGTTGGAACTGCAGATGCTAAGATTTTTAGCGGCTCAGCAAACGAGGAGTTTGGCTACACAGTTCAGCAAGCAACAAACCATCAGGGCAAATGGTAGGAATTCATCCTTTCATCTTTCAATTTGATTTATATAGTCCATATTACAAAGCAGTTGTCTCAACGGGCTTCACACCGGTAAAATACAACAGCTGATTACCAAACTAAACTAAACAGACTTGGTTAAACTGGGCATCCCTGCCCTTGAACCCTCCTTCTTGGTAAGGAGAAACTCCCTCCAAAAAAAGAGAGAGACCTCAGGGACGTCCACATGAAGGAGGGATCCCCTCTTCCAGGACGGACAGGCAATGTACGAGGACTGTTAAAGAAGAATTAGCTAATCTAACTCTACAACTACACGTTTCAATAGTGTAGCAGATGGATTTCATTCAGATGGATCTGGGGGACGTATGGGAGCGCTAGATGAGCAAGAGGCGAGGTTCACGGCCAAGAATTCCCGTCACTGTCTAGATTTTGTTTGAAATTTTGCTTATTTGGGATTTAAACTGCAAACTTGAATAAAATTAAATTTTAGACCCCCCCCCCCCCCCCCCCCCCCAAATTAATTTAAAGTGTTTTTCTCCTTCATGACATCTCAATAGGTAGATTTTGTCAGGGTGAGGAGTGGACACAAATGCAGGACGCAGGATCTTCCAAAGAAAAGTTCCGCTTTAATGGACAAAACTTGCTCAGAAAACAGGGAGGCTCGTAACTCTGAGAAACGCAGAAAACAATCCGGCAACAAGTGCAGACCATTACACACAGGGGCGCACATCAGGGAGGGCAGGTGAACACACTGTGGGAGAATTTACACTGGAGGGAAATGTCAAGACAGCTGAAACGAGAGGACATGTGAGCAACAGGAAATAACAAAAATAAAAATAATAATAATAATAGGTACTTTATTGATCCCACAATGGGGAAATTCTTCTCCGCATTTGACCCATCCCCTGGGGCAGTGGTGAGCTGCAGCCTAACTGCGCTCAGGAGGCAGTAGCGCTAAGGGCCTTGCCTAAGAGCCCTCACTGGGTGATGTTCATTGCTTGCCATTGATATGGTAATTGACTCAGTACCATTGTTTATTCCCCTCCGGTTACTACCGAACCCTGGATTCCTGCATGGTAGCGTCTCACCTTACCAACCGAGCCACCCAGCCGCCAAAAAAAAAGCATAAAAGCAGAACTAATACGGCCCTTGCCCAAATACCTTACAGATTTAGTTTGCTCAGAGTTCTTATAATCGTATTTAACTTTTTATTTAATCTAAAATGACAATCCCAAATTGTTGCTTGACAAATCCGGAACCCAACAAACAGGCAAAAAGCTCGCTTGGGGACATAAATAGTTTTAAGTACCTTCAGGTAGTATCTTACCTGGCACGCCCTCAGAGTGTCAGGAGGATTACTTGTGGAGGCCTGCCTCATCATTTAAGGCGTGATGTTCACTCCTACTGGAGCAGGACCCGCTGCAGAGGCAGGTTAGCCTGCCAAGCGATAAAAGCCGATTCATCTGTCACCTTTAAGCTACAGGCGAACTCATTTTCAGGTTGCCAAATAAGATCAAAAACCTGATCAAATTTAAAGATAAATGTGAATTTATCGATTGATCAGATTAGGAGAAACACTTAAGTGTATGTGGACGTATAGATGTATATTTCTGTTGTCTGTTTTGCTTTGTTATTTTTTTTTGTAATTGCTTGAAATAAACCATTTCCAAATAAAAAAAAAAGAGGGCTGAAGGCTTTTTACCTGCTTTTGCTGCTCACGGTTTTCTTTATTACCTCCAAAGGAGCAGAACTCTTGGGCTGCAGGTTGTTCAGAGTCTGCCAGTGAGTTAGCTGCTGCGTGCTTTGTTGACATTTGAACATTTGTCACGTCTAGTGCATGTTTTCTTAAAAACCCATTAACTCTGAGTATTGGTTTGACTGTTCACATTTTGAAATGATATCACCCTAAAAGGTTAGGAACCAGACTGAAAACATTAAAGACCCACTCCAGTGAAAATTGTGATTTTTGGTGTTTTTAACATAAAAAAAGGGCTTGTAGCTGTGAAGTAGATTTTGCAGTTAGCGGGCCACAAGCTCCCGGGTGTGGAAGCAGATGTGTCTCATATTTTAAAATAAAAGTCAACACCCGGGTGCATCCACGTGCAGACGACTGGATCCATGTACATTTTCAATTTCATCGTCTAAGATGGCATCTGGCTCAGAAGTGTACAGCTGGATAATCCAGTGTTGCTCGTCTTTTTGTTGCACTGGTTATGTTAAGTTGGGGTTGTGAGGGGCTGTAAGCTAGCAAGAGAGCATGTAAACAGGTGGATGATGGGAAGTGAGACCAGGCTTACTCAGAACCCAACAGTCCCACCTGCAATTTAGAGGTGAGTTTCTGATAAACTCCTGCCGCTCTGCAGAAAATATGTCCTAGAAAATGGCATAATCATAAATAATATCATCTGGAACAGTTTTACTGGTGATCCGAGTGGGACTTAATAGCATTCCAATTTGCTTTAGTGCTGTTTTCTGCAAATTAATAACTTCCAACAAACTCAAAAGTTTTCGTCAAGAAGTTAGTTTTTTTATTTCATGACTCCAAAATATAACTTATCAAGAAAGCAGGTCAATCTTTATAGTCTTGGCAGTTTGATTACAGGATTTGAACCTTACTTTAATGTGTGTTAAAACTGCTGTTAGCCATACTTTGAACTTTTCTGCAGATATTTTTCTCTCGACAAACCTTTTATTAAAATGTAGTGTCGTTTCTTAAATGCATTTGATCAAATATAGTTTTAAATTAATCTTTTTAAATGTTAAATATATAATTTAATATGGAAAAGAACATTTTTTGTGTTACAAATTTACAGGTTGAGATGTTTGCTGAGCTTATTTTTTTTTTTATCAAACTGATAAGCAACTTTTCAGGGCAAATACCAGTCCTAGTTTCTTCAAAGCCTCCTGAGCCAATGTCACAATCACACTGGCTGTCTTCACTAAAGCTTCACTTTGTACTAGTTAGTTAAACAGTAATTTTCTTTTGTCATGTCTGGCTGCTGCACACTCACAGATAACTCATTCTCTGGAGGAGCGGCCCCTTTGCGCAATCAAGGTAGAGGGCCGTACATTTCTAATAACTCATTTGAGCCAACCAGCTTGGGCAACCTTTAGATGACTCAAATCGAATGACATTGACCAATTCCTGTGGTGTGCACTGGTGAATATTTTGAGAAGTGCAGGCGCTAGCAGGAAGTGGGATGTGGGGGCAGATTACAGCTCATGTGCATCTTCCGAGCTTCTCATGGTCTTGTTGCTGTATTCTGGAAGAGAGAAGATAAGTGCATGAGTAATCTGCTTCCACTTGTTGATAAGAGGCGTGTTTGCATGCATTCAGACCAGTGTTTGAAACCCTGTTTTTTTTCTTTAAAGTAATATTTTGTCATTTAAATTTGCTCTCATAATTTGTTTTTGCATTTTTCTCTCTTTATGAAAAGTGGAGTCCATGTCTTCAGTATTTGTCTGTGAGCTAACTCTGTCTTTTCTGTAGGCTCCTGGTTGGTGCTCCTTGGAGTGGATATAGTGAAAACAGGAAAGGAGATGTTTACAAGTGTCCAGTCTCAGGATCTACAACCAGCTGCGACAAACTCAGCCTTCAAGGTAAACTTTTCACAGAAGTTGTTTAACCTTCCATCTCTCAGCCAAACTTTGGGGCAAAAACCTCATCATTTTAGTTCTTTCAACTTCCATGAAAACCTTTTCGCATGAAAAATAAAAAAGTATACATGCCATATGGTATTTCTTTACATCCATTCCTATTCTGCAACATAAACTTTTTTTTTTCCATTTCATTTTAATCCAGATTCTGTCAGAATTCCAGAAGTTACAAACATCAACATTAACATGTCTCTGGGTTTGACTCTGACCCGCATGCCAGCAGATGATGGACTAATGGTAAGTTTGAATCTTTTAGATATTTATTTAGTGCACACTCATTAGCAAACCTCTGAGTAACTGTCAGGAAGTAATGCAGCCATTTGTATCCAGATTCTACCATATGGGAAGCCCAGACTGTTCTGTTTGTAAGTTTGAGTGTGTCCTCTTCTCTGTGGTTGGATGCAGATGTGTGGTCCTCTGTGGGGCCAGCAGTGCGGCGATCAGAACTACTACCCCGGGGTTTGTGCAAAACTGGATGCACTGTTTCAGCCTCAACCTGCCTTCTCTGATGCTGTTCAGAGTAAGCAGCTGCTACGCAACATTCCAACTCACAACAAATCCACTGATCAGTACTGCACACATTCATTTACCAAATTCATCAAAGTTAACCGCCTCATGCCATATGTCTCGGATTTGTGATGCACCATTTAATCCAGGACTTCACTATATTTAGCATCAACATGGGGGAAAAAAAACAAATAGTTTGGCAATTTTTTTGGGATGAGAATGACTTTTTAAAAAAAAGTTAAAATTATTTATAATTTAACAACCCCACATGGTTAATACAGGTGCAGTAAATACCCAGAAGTTTATTTTACATTTTAAAACAAAAAACAAATAAATAAAATTAATAGATTACTGAAAAAAATAACAATATATATATATAACAATATAAATATAAATAGCAATAACATAATGAGACCAACTGATATGAGAGATTACATGCAACAAGAATAAACCTGAATGTCATGCAGAATCCTCTTTGATGAAAAGAACAGTTTTTTTGCATCATAGGAAAAAAATTTAGGCATGAAGGGGTTAAATTCTACACACTATCAAAACATCTGGCGGAGCTTTATTAATTTTGTTTTCATTCAATTCAGATTATTCCAATAAAACCAGATTATCTTATCTGTATGCAAATGGCCTGTATGTGGCAATCAGATCAAAATCAAAGTTTTTTTTTGTTTTGTTTTTTTAATCCCAAAAATATTAAGAATGGAAGACAAAATTGGTACTTTGAATTGGTACAATTTCTAATTGGTCATTACACCTAAAATCTGCCAACACTAACACAGTATTAGGCCCTAACTCGTCATAATTTTATTTGAACTTATTTTTTCTCTAATCATCATAGAATTTATTTGAACAAAAATCCTCTGTTTCTCATTTTTGTCAGTTTGCTGTTTTAGTTTCTCATTGTAAGTAAAAAAGTGTTTTTCGAGTGTTTTTTCTTTGACTTTTCCGATGAGATCAGCCGCTCTGTCAGACCCACACCCACTTGTTAAAGTTGCTGAGCTCATTTTCCACCCTTGAAGTTACAGAAATGTCATTTTGACCACTAAGTCAGCTGCTGCTTGCATTACTTATAAGCAAAAATACAATTACAAAGAAGCATACTATTGACGAGGGTTTGCTTTCTATACATGAACATAAAGGTTAATGTCATCTCAGATGAACTAAAACAACCATAAAAAAAACACAAACTTCTTAATGTCTTTATTTACTTACTAATCTGATTTTTATTGATTCGTAAGTAAAAGGATGGAAATTTAAATGAATTATTTCTCATTATTTTGCTAAATAAAACGCAGCTTATTACTCCTTAACCATCTAAAAAACGTGAGCCGCTTTTGATGGTGTTAGTCGTCCATGAAGCTTTGTTAGATACTGGAAGCTCCAGGTTCTTAAGGGATTTAATCTTCTCAATACAAGCTACAATAGTTTACATCTGTATAACAACAATGACAACAACATTTTTTGATTTGCAACGTTTGAAATTCTGCCATAATGTGTAAAACAAGACCAAAATAAACATCAGTCCAAAACAAAAAGCTTGAGATGATTATCAAAACAGAGACATTTCATTTACTATTGTTCATTAGAAATATATGCTTTTACCAGACGCCAGGCAGGACTAACTTTAGAAAGATGTGCATGGGAAAAACTAATAGCCTGAAGCAATGTCAACAAATTAATTTTCCCACTATGTGAAAGTGTTTTGTATATGCAGATTCCCAGAAAACTGTTTCTGTTAAGAGGCTGAATTGTGTATGCACTTCTTTTTAAATGGGGCTTAATTTTATCCAAAATAAATCAGTTATTTTATTAGATCTTCATCTGAGATTAAGTGTTTTAAGGCTTTAACACCACTTGTGCTCATGCATTTGTCTTAGAAATGACATATGCTTAAACTCTTAAACCACTCAGATGTTTAAGTTTTTACAACCAGCTGAAGGATAAATGTGATTGTGTTATCTCCCTTTTTCAAACAACCCAAAGGGAACTCAAACAGCACAGTTCTAAAATGAGTTTCATGGCCAAACTTCTTTATTATTGCTTTTTAGTTTGTCCTGCTTGATTAATTTTTCAGAGTGTGGGGGGCCGATGGATATTGTGATTGTTTTGGATGGCTCCAATAGCATTTATCCCTGGGAGCCGATGAGGGATTTTGTCCTGAAGCTCATACCCTCCCTGGACATCGGGCCCCAAAGCACTCAGGTGACACCGATGCTTTTTCTGTCTTTGCTAGAAAATGACCTCAGTTAGAATCCTGACACCTGCATGATTCTTCGCTTTTGCAGTTTTGTTCACTTTTCTGTATTTTTTTTCTGGTTATCATGTCAGGTCAGTGTCATTCAGTATGCTGTCGATCCCAAGTTTGACATCCAAATGAACGGATATAAAACCAAAGAGCAGCTGATGGCCGCAGCATCCAAGATAACACAAATGTCCGGCACTATGACCAACACTTTCCGTGCTATTGAGTTTGCCAGGTTGGTGCTACACCCAAACAATCTTTATTCATGTGTTGCATTACTCACAAATGTATAGATAGTATCTAATAGTGCACGTTTTGCTAATTTACTCCTAAAAAGTTTAGATTTGTTTATATTTATGCAATTTTTTTAATTTAAAAAGCGTTTTTCTACTTTTGCTTTTGCTTTTTTCTCTTTAGTCAACAGGGTTTCGATGAAAAATACGGTGGTCGACCCAATGCTTCCAAAGTAATGGTGGTCGTTACTGATGGCGAGTCTCATGATTACGACAAACAGGAAAGGGTCATAGCAGAATGTCAGAAGAAAGGCATCACTCGCTTTGGTATAGCGGTGCGTGATTGATTTATTGATTTATTTAGCCAACCACTTGGTCAGCTGGGAACTTAGAATATATGAATACACTTGTGCTGTGCAGCTTCCACTATTAATTCATTTTTGTGAGTTTTCCAATAGATGTTTTTAAAGATCATTTATAAATGTAAAAATTATGACCTTCCAACGTTTGATTTGCAAGAAATCAGCTGGATCTCAACTTCATGTAGAAAAATGTATGTGAATAAATGCTTAAAAATATTGTAAATTTTTCTGCCGCTTTTTCCACGTTGACTTTTTCATTTAATACAAAAGAGCTTTGTGGCTTTTTTAACTTTTGATAAATTCACTTTTTTGCTAACAAGTGTGTCAAATTACATAGATTCTAATTTTGATTTTTTTTTACCCCCCAGGTTCTGGGTTATTACATAAGAAATAACCTCCAAACAGAAAACCTCATCAAAGAAATTAAATCCATAGCCAGTTTACCCACAGAGAACTTCTTCTTCAACGTTTCAGAAGAAGCCGCTCTTTCCAGCATAACTGGAACTCTCGGCAACCGTATCTTCAATATAGAGGGTGGATATAACTTCTGCTTTGAGAAGGTTCTTCATCTGCTTTTCTTTTCTTGTGATGCATAAATAATGTCGTGTTTAATTAAGGTACTGGAAAAGGAGGAGACAACTTCCAGATGGAGATGTCCCAGGTGGGATTTAGTGCTCACTTCTCCAGTAAACAGGTACACTAATGACGAGATTCATAGAAAAAAAAGTCTGACGCTTTTAATCACAAGACCAGTTTTGCAGGAGGTCTAATTGTGTTACCCGATGTTTGTGCTGCTCCAGAATGTGATGATGCTGGGAGCAGTGGGAGCGTACGCCTGGAGTGGAACCGTCGTCCATCACACAGGGTCAAATGTAAACATCCTCCCTTCCTCAGCTTTTGAGAGAGCTTTACAGGACAGAAATCACAGCTCACTACTGGGTACGTTTCCACAGTTCTCCTCAGCATCTATGAAAATAGATAGTTTCTATGTGAGCTCCCACTTTCATTCATTCCAGGAAAAAGGGAGGCCTTCAGTCCCCTTCCAAGGATGAAACAGTTTAGTTCTGAAAGTACAAAGCGCTTTGTGTCTGATGCCTTTGTTGAGCAACTTTGTTGTGGCAGAAAGGTAGAAGAGATTACTGCAAAAGGATCTTTATGACCGTTGGGACCCAATCAGAGAAAAATCCTGTTTTTGGTGTTTTTAACATGTCCTGGTGGCCTTTTTCTGATGATAGACGACGTATATTAAGAAAATTAAGCTTAAAATTGGATTACTGAGTGTTTCTTTATTCAAATTGCCGTGAATCAGGAGCAGACAAAAAGTGCTCTTGAAATAAGATCTTATTTGAGATGTAGAAAATACGGTGGGCAAATTACAAACCACCTGCTTCGCTCCATTCTGATGCATCCACTTGTAGACGACTAGACCATTGACTGTATAAGAGAGAATTGGACTCAGCAGATGTGATGTCACCCATAGAATATGCCTTTCTTCCGGCCTCTGCAAATTTAGTCACCATTTTTCCACAATACGAACCTTCCCATGTTGGAACAGCGATTGTTCCTAGTGGTTCAATGGAAACTACTGTCTCCAAAAATCCAAACCCCTTTCACCGAAAGCAGGTCCATGCGAATCTGTCAATCAAACTTTTGAGGTGGGGGCCGGCTGGCACCACATGCTATTACTGAGGCATCTGATTGGTCAGGTCTTAGTTTGAATAATTTTCAATAAAAAGTATTTTTTTTTTTAAATTAGGATTAGCAACAAGATGTTAAAAGAAAATATCAGAGCGAGAATGGTTCTTCTGACCAATAGAATAAGAATAAGTAATAAGAGTGTAAACAGAAAGCTCTCAGCAACGGGGGGGTAAGAGGGGCCAGGGCTGCTCCGCACCAACGGTCCGCCCACAACTTAGAGGCAAATTTCTAATGAACTCCTGAACGATGTCCTAGAAAACAAGACAGGGTTTTTTCATTTTGGCTAAAATGGCATAATTATAATCAAAAGACCACTTTGAAAATAGATCAAAAGATGATTTATGTGGGTTGTCATGCATATGCAAACATACTCACACATACAATACCTCACAAAGGCAGTTTATGTCATTGAGGAAGGTCTTTTATAGCGATGCACCCTGTTGGTAAAAAGTATTTCCAAAAGTCAGCTTACTATGCCTACACTTCTTTTCTACATTCCTGTGCAGGTTATTCTGTCACCACAATATCTGATGGGTCTGCAGAATACTTTGTTGCTGGAGCTCCTCGCTCAAATCACTCCGGCCAGGTCCTGGTGTACACCATCAACGCTCAGAAGCAGGCGGCTGTCATCGATTCACAAAGAGGGAAGCAGGTACCGACTCTCTGAGATCTGTTCGCTCAGGCTTCAGAAGCTAGGAACTCTGAAGCCCAGACAAATAGATGCCCTCTTTACTTCTGCCCTAGATTGGATCGTACTTTGGAAGCGTCCTGTGCTCTCTGGATGTGGACAGGGACGGTGTGACCGACCTCCTGCTGGTGGGGGCTCCCATGTACATGGGAGAGCTGAAGAAAGAGGAAGGCAGGGTGTACCTCTTCTCTGTCACCGGGGTAACCACAAGCTTAAAAAGATGTAGCTGTGAGACTAAATTGTTTAAGTTTTTATCTCTTTTTTTTGTCTGCGTTAGAAATGAGATCGACTAACAGATCTGACTACAAAAGTTTACTCTTCATCTTCATCCTGTCTGTTGATGTGAATCTGCATCTCTTCCTCAGGCTAAACTTTGCTCCAGTTATGTTATTTAAATCAGCTGATTTATGTTGATATGAAGCTGTGAAATAATACAGGCTACGTGCTTAAAAATGTTTCAGGAGGAGTAATTTCTACTTTAAAAATAAAAAATAATTGCCTTACGATGGGAATATTTCCAAACTTGGTGAAAATAAATCTGTCCTGCAATTTTTCCACATCTTTTGCCGTAATTCAGCCCTTCTCAAATGAGTTTTTACTGCTTTTCATCAATTTAAGAACATATCTTAAAATGAGAGCAACTAAGAAAAGATGGTTTTAGTATAATATAATCATAATATAATAATATTTAATTTCATATTGTTATTTTTTCTGTGAAATGAAACATTTTCTTATAGTCATAATTGTATTTTTATTTAGAGGAGCCTTTGTGTTGTAGTTTGGCCTCTTTAATGAAAATAAATCTTTTTGTATTTTCTGAAGGGTATTCTGAACGAGCAGGGGTACCTCAGTGGCCCACCCCCCACTGTGAATTCTCGCTTCGGTACAGCCATCTCTGCCATTCCTGACCTTGACTTGGATGGTTACAGCGATGTTGCAGTGGGAGCGCCGTTAGAAGACAGAGGGAGAGGTGTCATTTACATCTACAACGGGCAAAAGAAGACATTGAACAAAGAGTTTTCACAGGTGACAGCGGAGTTCGCACCTTTGACTGTATAATGATGTCAGTTTCAGTCGTGTTTTCACGACACGGGCGCCACCGTGTTGGAACCAGACGTTGTCAGCGAGCAGTGGTCCGAGGCGGTCCGAGTCATTGTTTCTATGGCAACCACTCTCGCCAAATCAGGAGTGAGCTCATCGGAAGTCCACGCCCAATACCACTTGATAGTAAAAATCTGCACTGCAGAAAAAATGTCGCGAAGAAAACAAGCTTTAGCAAGAAGATGTTAAAAAAAAAGGTTTGGGGGGGGGGGGTATTCTGAGAAATAGAATGACTGAGTAAAAGCTGTTTATTTTTCAATACAAGTCTATGGGATTTTGGCTTCTTGGAACCAGTGGGTACTTCCTGTTTGAAATGCAAGGGGGCGGGGTCACTCAGTCCAGTTCCCATATTTAGTCAATGGTTTCCATCGAGTCTGAAAGTAGGGAGAAGTAATCAAAGGAAATGTTCATCATCAGCTCTCCGGGTTTTTTTTTTTTTTGCTTAAATATTTTTTATGCTTTTTACAGAGAATCTTTGGCTCCAAACTGGATGCTCAGCTTCAGTATTTTGGAAGATCTCTTGACAGCACCAAAGATCTAAATGGAGACACCATCCCTGATATCACCGTTGGTGCTTATGGCAAAGCAGTGCAACTCTGGTGAGAAAAAGCAACACACAAAAAGCGTAGATAGTTGTAGCGAGGAAACACTGTAGGTCTGAAGTCTGACTTTGTTTTCAGGTCCAGAGGCGTGGCCAGTGTGGCTGCTTCTGCCTCCTTCAACCCGGATAAAATCAACATTTTCAACAAACAGTGCAACATCAAGGGGCGTGTGCTTACATGTTTCAACACCAAGCTATGCTTAACAGCTTCCTTCAAGCCCAAGAACTCCATGGGACCTATCGGTAGTGTATTCATCTGTGACAAACATACTACATGCTGCAGATTTTTTAAGAATAAGAAAATGCTCTGAAAGACGTTTGCAGAAATTTCAGGTTGTGCAGCTGTTTTGTCAATGTTAAATATAAAAGTAGAGGTTATTCACTAATAGTGCTTTAAAGTCATGAAAGTGCACCACTGTGCCACTCTATAGAAGTGACAATGATAAGTTCCAAAGTAATGCTGCTAAATTTCAGAAGATCTACAGAATATTGTAAAAGATAATATGTATTTCAACTTTTTTTAACTATCAACAAAACTTACAGAATGTAAATATTTTACCAAACTTGTGATCTTAGTATTTAAAAAAACGTGTTGATCACACAAAGTCTTCTGATTTAGTGCAATGAAAACAATGGTTTAAAAACGTCTCACACTTTAGTCGACTGTTTTGGAGGCACCTCAGCCATAAATTCATAAATTTGACTGACTAAATTGAATCAATGCAAAACAAGAAAAATTACTATTACACATTGGGAACCACGGTGGAGAGTTAAGAGTCCCTGCCTTAGACAAACCAATAAACGTCTTATTTTTTAAAAGGCCTATAACATGCTATTCTCAAGCCTTTCAGAGTGAAAAACATCCATATTTACAGTGAGGTCAATAAGTATTTGATCACCTTGTGATTTAGTTCTCCCACTTAGAAAACATGGAGGGGTCTAAAATTTTCATCATATGTGCATTTTCACAGTGAGAGACAGAATCTGAAGAAACATTCAGAAATCACGTTGTACGATTTTTTGAACAATTTATTTGTATATTACTGTGACAAATAAGTATTTGATCACTTGATTATCAGATAGATTTCTGACCAGCAAAGACCTGCTGTTAAATAGTCCAACTCCACTCTGCTCCTGATTCCAAATTAGTGGCACGTGTTTGAGGTGGTTAGCTTGCATAAAGGTACCTGTGCACCCCCCAATCAGTCAGAAGTCTAACTACCAACATGGGCAAAACCAAACAGCTGTCAAAAGACACAAGAGACAAAATTGTAGACCTTCACAAAGCTGGAAGTGGCTACGGGGCAATTGCCAAGCAGCTTGGTGAGAAAAGAACAACTGTTGGAGCAATTGTCAGAAAATGGCCTGAAGAGAGCTGGGACCACCGTTTCCAAGGCTACTATAAGTAATACATTAAAACGTCATGGTTTAAAATCATGTATCGCACAGAAGGTTCCCTTGCTGACGTCAGCCCATGTCGAGGCCCGTCTGAAGTTTGCCAATGACCAACTTGATAATCCAGAGGAGTCATGGGAGAAAGTCTTGTGGTCAGATGAGACCAAAATAGAACTTTTTGGTCTTAACTTAATTCGGCGTGTTTGGAGGAGGAAGAAGGAGGAGCATCATCCCAAGAACACCATACCTACAGTGAAGCATGGGGGTGGAAGCATCATGCTCTGGAGGTGTTTTTCTGCACAGGGGACAGGACGACTGCACTGTATTAAGGAGAGGATGAACGGGGCTCTGTATTGTGAGGTATTGGACAAAAACCTCCTTACCTCAGTCAGAGCGTTGAAGAGGGGTCGTGGCTGGGTCTTCCAGCATGACAATGACCCGAAGCACACAGCCAAGAAAACCAAGGAGTGGCTCCGTAAGAAGCATATCAAGGTTCTGGAGTGGCCTAGCCAGTCTCTAGACCTAAATCCAATAAAGAATCTTTGGAGTGAGCTGAAACTCTGTGTTGCTCAGCGACATCCCGAATGCTGACAGATCTAGAGAAGATCTGTATGGAGGAGTGGGCCAGAATCCCTGCTGCAGTCTGTAGAAACCTAGTGAAGAACTACAGGAACCGTTTGACCTCTGGAATTGTTAACAAAGGCTTCTGTACCAAATATTAAAGTTGTTTAACTCAAGTGATCAAATACTTATTAGTCACAGTAATATACATATAAATTGTTTTAAAAAATCGTACAATGTGATTTCTGAATGTTTCTTCAGATTCTGTCTCTCACTGTGGAAATGGACCTATGATGAAAATATTAGACCCCTCCATGTTTTCTAAGTGGGAGAACTTGCTAAATCACAGGGTGATCAAATACTTATTGACCTTACTGTAAATATATTACCTTTGGCACACTAAATAACTATTTTTTCACTAATATGAGTTGTTTTCCAGAAGTCTTTTCTAACCTGGAAGTTAGTCGACTCAATGTCTGAGGCCCCGCCTTTTGCTCCTTGTGGGTGTCGCCCTTTTCATGCTTTTCGCCCACAACATCTGAACTTTTGCAGACATGGATGTGCATATTGTGCATATAAAATGAAAGCCTTTTGCCGATCACTACTAGCTCCGTGGAGAAAGTGGGTGTGTCTGATGGCCTAGGGGCGGAGCTGACTCTTCTTACAAGGGGCTGTTTCTAATTTACCTGCATCACAATGTGAAGATCTGCTCGTTTTCGTCGATTGGGAGAGGCTGGTGCTCAGAGCACAGTGCTTTAGAGTATACTCAGAAATGCCTGAATGGATTAAAATACTTCTTCGGGTGTGTTTTGTTTTTTTTTGTTTTTTTTGTTTTTTTGTGAGGAATGAACATTATAGTATACTTAAAAGCTCAAAAATCTTATTTTGCATGATATAGGCCCTTTAAGTGGAACTTAGAAATCTTAATTTTTCAGCTGTGTTTCCTCAGTTAAAGAAGATGTTTGACTAACAATTAAAAATATAGATCTGGCGGCTGGATCTTTCTATCATGCAAGTCAACACATTTTTAAGCTGAAAAAAACGGTTCTGTTTTCTATGTTTTTTATGTAAAAAAAAAAAAGGGATTTAGGTTAGAAAAAAAACTTAAATATATCATTTTTTTTATTGTCCCCAAATTTCTTTCAGGCATTTTCTACACTTTAACACTAGATGCCAACTTGCAGGATTCTCGTGTGACGTCACGAGGCATGTTTACCAAAAACAACGAACGCTCCATAAAAGAGAAAGCACAAATAACATCTGGACCTCTGTGTCAAGACTTCCAGGTTTATGTTCAGGTAAGGCAAGAAGATCATTTATTTTGCATCATCTGAGCTGCGTATGATTATTTCTCTTTGTGTTCACCAGGAAACACCGGACTTTGTGAACTCCCTGAGTTTGAAAGTTGAAATTGAACAGGAGAATGCAGATGGGAATCCTGTCCTTGACATATTTTCCCCCAGTGCATTTGAGTTCTTTGTAAGTCATAGAACATGTACTGTAACTCATTTTATTTCAGTTTGTGTGTTTTGTGTGCGATTATCTTTCCTTTACTGTCTGTTCGTCTGGAGCGCACCAGGTGAGACTTTACAAGGTGTTTGCTCAGTCCTTTAAAATGACATGCTTGGCCCTCGTGGTAATTACTGGCCTGCTTGACTCTGTCACGCAGGTCGTGTTTTCTGTCAGCAGCCAGACTAAAGCTCATCCAGTGCAGTAAACATATGCTCCCGCCTGTGAGTCATCACTGAGACTAACCTTCTGGGCTTTCTA
This sequence comes from Oryzias curvinotus, assembly GCA_023969325.1. Lineage (NCBI taxonomy): Eukaryota > Metazoa > Chordata > Actinopteri > Beloniformes > Adrianichthyidae > Oryzias > Oryzias curvinotus. The sequence goes on from CM043714.1 coordinate 28,961,659, forward strand.
TATTTTTTTGGATTCCAGATCCCTTTTACAAAAGATTGCGGGTCTGACGAGGTGTGCCTGAGCGACCTGGTGCTGAGTGTAAAGACGGACACTAAAACATCCAGGCAAGAATCCAATACATCTTCATTTGTAGTACTCTTTACAGTCAAAACAGCAAAGCACTTAAAGTCCCACCCTGATCATTTTTGATCTATTTTCAAAGCGTTCCCAGTGTTTTTTTAAATTATGATTAAGCCGTTTTTAGCCAAAACAAAAAACCTGTCGTTTTCTAAGACATAGTTTCTGCAGTGCGGCAGGAGTTCATTAGAAATTCACCTCTGAGTTAAGAACTGGACCTTTGGCAAGGAGTACCTCTGCCCTCCTTCTCATCACCCATAACTGAGAGCTCTCTGTTTACTAACTCTGTTGGCTCTTCAGCTAACTTACAGTCCCACACAACCCCAACCTAACATTAGTGGCGAGCAATATGGAAGCTATCCAGCTTAACAGTTCATTCCATTTAAATTTGAGTAACAAAAAGTGTGGATGCCTGCCTGTTATGAAGAGGAAGGTTGCTCCTCCTGTTTGGTGCTGCCTTAGAGAAAACTCAGTCACCTCTGAGCTTAACTTTATGTTTACAATTGCTGAATGATCTGCAGCATTTATTGTATAGAAAATTAAAAACCATGGTACAACAGTAATGATGAATTTCATTAGCTTTGCGCCTTTCTTGGAACCCAAGCTTTTCATACAAAAAATAGGGAGAAAACATAAAGCAGTAATAAAAAAAAAAAAAACACATACAGTCTTGAAAAAGGCCATTGCATTCACGTTTGAGGAGAGTAAAGTGGAAAAGGTGGGTTTAAAGATGCTACTGAAATGAGATATTGTTTCCAAGCCAATATATAACTTCTATAAGTAAATCTCATTAACTAGTTTTAGTTCTCCGTTTGCTCCTCTACTTATTTCACCTTTTATGTTTCATTTTGTTCACTTTTTCAAGAACCACATATTTACTCTAGACGTTGTTAACTTTGCTGACAAGTTATGATGTCAAACATGTTTTTTAAGAGGACATTAGTGGAAAAAATGTTCCTTTTTCTGAAGGTTTCATCAAGTGAAAACACAGGGAGGACTGCAGATGCTGCATCAAGTCCTGTAATGTGGTTCCAGTTGTTATTTCACATAACAGTCGTCAAGAAGAATAGATTTTTAAGAAAGGGAAAGACTGTGAAAGTCTTAGACTCAATCACACATTCCCCTCTTTGATGTTTGGGTTTGGAAACTCTTAACACTGTTTTTTTTCTTTCTTATGAGTCTGTCTCAGCAGTCAAAATCAGGAGAAGTCTGGTGTCATAAAGCAGTTTAGTCAGACTTCAGAGAAAAAAGTACAACAGCTTTAAAAAAAAAAAAAGTGGATTTTACTGGTGTTTTTGCAGGCATGTTTGTGTGTGTGTGTGTGTTTTCAAAGGCGTAAAATCATTTTTTTAGTCTAGTTTGTGTTCTTGTCTCACAGCTCTGGTCAAACGTTAGTCAGCGCCAACAACCAAGATCTGTCTTTTGATGTTGCTGTGAAGAACAAAAAAGAGAACGCATACAACACTCGAGTGTCAGTCAAATATTCTGCCAACCTGTTCTACTCCACTTTCTCTGCGGTGAGTAAAAAACAAAGGAAAGAAGAAAGGAAAATCACAGAACCTTTCCACTTAAACTGGTCTTCTAATGAATCATTACAGGCTGATGGAGTCCACTGTACGTCCACAGAGACAGACATGGTTACGTGTCAAGTGGGATACCCAGTCTTGAAAGAGGATCAAGAGGTGGGTAGGAGCTGAAGTATTATTTTGTCATCATCAGCATCCATATTTACCTGTTGCTGTATTTTTCCCTGCAGGTGAAATTTTCCATCAAGTTTAATTATAATTTAAATCACTTACAAAACAAAGCTGAGGTGACATTTCAGGCCAAAAGGTACATGAACTAATACATAATTTGTGGTTGGAAATGTATGCTTGATTGAGTTGTGTGATCAATGTCGTGTCCCGGTTGGTTTTTGCAGTGATGGCGAAGAGGAAAATCCTGCAGACAATGATGCATTCAAATCCATTTCCCTTCAGTACGACACAGGAGTTGTGCTATCCAGGTGGGCATGCATATATGTCTCGTTATTTATAACTTTTTTCCAACATGCAGAAGACAAACCTGAGGAGAAAAGAAAAACTCCTAACAACAGGGCTCAAACAACAACAGCAAATGATAATAATAATTATTATTTCTTACAAATCAGGTTAGTCATGTTGGAAAGCAGAAGCTGAGCTTATTTAAAGCCCCATACATCTTTTGATCTATTGGGAAATAAAATTAAAGTGGTCTTTAATTTATGATTATGCCGTTTTAGGCATAGGATATAGTTGATGCAGAATGGAAGTAGTTCATTAAAATTTTTAGAAACTTAAAGCAGAGAGCTGTGGCTGTTTTTTTCTTTTTCCCTTAAAAAATATGATATTCTTCCAACTGCATTTTGTCATCTATTCCTAATTTACAATAATTTGAATGAAGAAATACTTCAAAATTGAATTTTTAAGCTTAATTTTTTTAACTATTTATCCACCATTGTCAGACAAATTACAGAAGAACATGTTAAAAACACCAAAAAAACACAATTTTTATTGGAGTGAACCTTTATGAACCACTTATAAAACACTCCTACCTATCACCACAAACAAAGGTAGTAGACATTTCTGTTTGGGTATCACCACTATCTTGTTTACATCATCCCCATGCATACAAATAACACACATAGATTCCCACTGTTTTGTGAACAAACCGTTTTTTTAAAAAGTGTTTTGAAAATGTAAAATGTTTTGACTGTGAGTCAAGTCAGAGTTCAGGTTGTTCATTTCTCCTGTCTTTTGTTTTGAAGGGAGTCAAATATCAACTTTTATGTGGCAGATGCATCCAGACAAGTTGTCACCACAGTGGAGACCGTGGACGACATCGGGCCCGAATTTAACTTTACAGTCAAGGTGCCGCTCATGAATGCAACCCCAAAAATCCTATCCTCCTTACTTTTCAGCTTTTAGTTGCTTTCTTTTTTGAAAAAATAATAATAATAATTGAAAAGGAAAATTTCTCAAAGGTTTCAACAGGCTCGGTGCCCGTCAGCCTTCTGTATCTCACCATCGGTCTGCCGCTGAAGACTAAAGGTGGAAATCCACTCCTCTATCTGATGGATGTAAAACCTCAAGGAGTAAGTGGTCGTTTCTTTGGTTTAAAGGTCGTCGTAACTTCAAAAAAGTTATGGTAGTTAAATGCAGCTATAAACACATGTTTTTTTTTTTCAGCTTTATCAAATGCAGAGTATTAACTATGGGATGAATGACTCATTTCTCCTCCTGCAGGGAGGTTCTGTTAACTGTGACTCCAATCATCTCATCGATCCTCTGAAAATAGCAGAGAAAAGCCACCAAGTTTCTTTCACCGAGGAGAGCCTGAGAGGCATGGAGAAACTGGTCAGTCACTAGAACTTTATATCCCTGGTCCTCGGAATCTTAAGAAAGTAAAAAAAAGACCCTTGTTTGAAGAAAAAAAAGTCTTATTTTCTGTCTTGCAAGGAAAATAATCTTATCAAGAAAATTTTTCAATTGCAAAATAATATAAGTTTAAGAAAAGTGACTAGATTATTATTAGATTAGTGACTAGATTTCTTTTTACCTTTGTTCTCACCATTGGCATATTGTTTGCTTATTTATAGCAAATCTTTGAAATTGTAAGAATATTTGAATTATTTCTGGGGGGCTGTTTTGCAGTTTGAAAGGAAGGTCCAATCTACAGCATTCATTTTGAAGATTTAACAATTTTTTTTGGGAGGGTTTGTAGTTATTTGCAGTTTTAATTTTTAACTTTTGACATGAGAATGCTTATCTTGAGACTGGCTTAAAATATTAAAGTGTGCACGTTTGATCGAATTATAATGATTTGATTGTGCGTTTAATACAGAAATACAGACCTCAGCTAGTGCATCACTCAACTACTACCAGCCCATGTGTGGATTTCAAAGGCTTTTTACAAAAAAAAATAGTTATCAAATTAAATTCTGTTCTTTACCTAATTTTAGAAGGCTGAAAGGATTAAAATGTTCATGTCATTCATGTCATAATAAAAAACCTTTCCACCGAACAAGACGGGAACTAATTTTTACAATTTATGTATTTTTTCTAAAGGCTCAAAAAAAAATTTAATACATTTTTTGTCTGCTTTGCTTATCCCTAAAATAGTTTATTTTGTTTTTTTATATTTAATATCATTATTTTTTATTTATTATATAATTTTATACACGATAAAAGCATGCACTTTTCAATTGTTTAACCCTTGTGCTATCTTGGATGACCCCACCCTTACTTTGATGTGTTCTCCCTACCACGACAAAGGTGAATAAAGGTGGAAAAATTTCATGTAAGCCATTGAACCAGTGAAGATCACAAATCATTGAAAAAAAAAAGGTTCAGCACACTGTCTAGTGGGTCTAGATGACCCAACTCCCAACGGTAAAGTGCCTAGGATAGCACAAGGGTTAACCCGTTTCTGTCACTTGACCACAAGGGGGTGTTAAAATACCAGAAATGTCAAAATTCCATCGTGTTAGAGGAACATGCCATGCAGACACACTTTAACTGCTTCTCCTTCTTGTACCCCTGCATGTTATTAACCTTATGTAAATATAATTGTATTTATTTTTTCCCCTGACAGGACTGCAAGAGTGCAAATTGTGAAAAAATTAGGTGTATTCTTAAAGACACCAGCGTTTGGACCCATTACTTTGTGGAAGTTAAAACACGGATCTGGAACGGCACCTTTATGACAGTAAATTCCTTCATCCTTAATAAATATTTTGGCTTTGTTGCATTTGAATTGTTTTGCTCGTTAATAGAGCCCCCCTTTGTCGCCCTTTCAGGCCACGTATCAGACCATCGAGCTGACCTCCAGTCTGGACGTGGAAACCTCCGACCCAAATCTGCTTGTTATTGGCCTCAAACAGCTTCCTGTGAGCTCCCAGTTTCATTCCTCAAATGGTGCAGCTTATTTACAGAACATGCTGCCAAAAGTACTGCAGCCTTTCTTTAGACTGCTTCTGTTGATGCTGTTATAGACCTACTTCGATCCTCTTTTGACTCATTTTCAAAGAATTCCTAACAGTCTTTTATTTCTGATTATGTTGTTTTTAGCCAAAAAAAAAAAAACATGTTCTTTTCTGAGACATGGTTTCTGCAAAGCACCAGTAGAAAGTTGGCGAAGAGCAACCCCGCCCCCCTTCCCTTTTCCATTGCTGAGAGCTTGGGGCAGGGAGCTTGTGGCCTGCCGAGCGTATTTTCTACGCCACAAATAAGCTCTTTGTCAAATATCCTTATTTTGTCTGCTCCTGATTTACGACGATTTAAATAAAGACATACTCGAGAATGCACCTTGAAGCTTAATTGTCTTCGTATCAGAAAAGGGCCTCAAGAAGATGTTTAAAAACTTCGATTTTTCCGCTGTGAAAACTGCCAATAATTTGTATGAAGCAAAAAAAATGGGGTTGAAGTACAGTTTGAATTTTTTTCCCCTAAATGAAAGTGTGACAGAAAATGCTTCTGTGTCCAGGTGACTCTGACCATAAGCAAACCTGGAGAAACAGCCGACGTTCCGGTGGGGGTGATAGCCGGCAGCGTCATAGCCGGCGTGCTGCTACTAGCTCTGGCTGTTGGGGTTCTCTACAAGGTAACAACATTTGCTAAATTGTTACAAAATTGTAATTAAAAAAGCCTGATGACTTTTGTAAATGGTCTAGTGATCTGAAAGTATGATATTTTTTACCTATAAAACATTTGTAGCATATTTGTACCATGTATTTCTAAGACCCCGATCTCATTGGCATGTTTAAAACTTTCCTTGAAGATCCATTGTATTTACCCGGTCCATGTTTTCTCCCCTGTAGTTCATTATCACTCCACTAGGAGCAGTAGAATTCCTTTTTCCTGCTCATTTCAAAATGACTTCTATGAAATCTCATTCACATTTTTGGCAGAAAAAAACCTAGCTCATTTTCAAAACTTTATGGTAACAATAACTCATCTGTTGCCATATTTTCTTACATCACTACTTGCTTTAGTGAAGGAATGCAACATGTGCCAAAAATTAATTCTTTACAAAAAAGTTACACCAAAATAAAAAATATGTGGATCACATTTGAGACAGTGGGTAAATAGGATGCTTTTTTCCTCAACATTTAAGTCAATATTTTTGCATTCAAACTTATGAAATCACCCAAATGTGCCATAGATGCAATAATATTTGTCGATTTCATCAACGGGTTTAAAGAAAATCTTGAACCCAAAGAATTAGAAGTTTTCTTCAAATCTTTGATGTAGTGCCTTTTTACAGGGTTGACCTGCATGTTCATGGAAGAGTTATGGATTTTTTTTTAATTCATTTGACTTTCATTAAGGTCATTATTATTATTTTTTTAGAGACGTGGTTTTTTAATGTAATACAAAGGAAACATGTTTATTTTGTCAATCTTCTTCCTTTTTAGGTTGGATTTTTCAAAAGAAAGTACCAGCAGCTTCAGAAGGAGTCGGACGAGGACGGACAGAGCCAAGCACACGTCGACGAGGTCCTTTAAGCCCCGGAGGAAAAGCTGCAGACCTCTCTGTCAGCTGGACTTTTTCAGCGTGAATATCGGTTCATCTTAGGTGCAAAGGGACAAAAGCTCAGTCAAACCGAGCATGTTAAAGCACTGGAAGCTGTTGAATATGAGAATAGCAAAGAAATGCATTTTAAAGACCCACTCTGAGCCTCTTTTGAGCCATTATTTAAAGCGTTCCCAGAGGTCTTTCAATTATGATTTTGCTGGGGGTTTTTTTTTTAGCAAAAATAAAAATAAAAAACTGTTGTTTTCTAGGACATAGTTTCTGCAGAGCAGCAGCAGTTGGGAGGAGGACTGAGTTGTGGGCAGATGGAGCAACCTCCCCCCCCACTTCCTGTCACACATCCGTTTACACTCTCTCCGGCTACCTTACAGCCCCTCACACCCCCCAACCTAACATTAGCGGTGCAACAAAAATTGGCGAGCAACATTGGATCTATGCAGCCGTACAGTTTTGAGCCACATACCACCTCAGATGAGGAAAACAAAGACGCACATGGATCTATTTGTTTACAGAATGGAGTGGAGCAGGGGGCTTGTGTCTCGCCGACTGTAGCAGCTGCATCATAGCTACGGCATTTTTTTGTCTTCTCTTGATTCACAGCAATTTGAAAACGGTAATAGTCAGATGTGCAATTCTGATGTTTTTTTATATGTATATATATATGTCCTCCACCATCAGAAGAATGCCACAAGAACATGTTAAAAACAGCATTTTCATCGGAGTGGGTCTTTAAACAGTAACGACTTAACTGGGGCCTTCTAGCTGATTTTACTTCAACATCACAACTGTAGATGTCACAGTGCTGAGGTTCATCAACAGGAGGCAAAGATTATAGGCCTGAGTTTTACACTGTAACTATTTCACTCAATGTAGTTTGATTTAAAAAAAAATGTATAAAAGTTCTGAAAAACGAATTATAAATATTACAGGCGAAGTTCTGCAGCTTGTGTTTCTACACATCACCAATCTCACTTTGGGGAGAAACTTTGTTGCAGAAACTTCTGATTTACTCAGTTTTTAATTCACACTCAGGACTATCAGGGTTTCTTTTACAGCAGAATATCTTAGAGTCATTAATAACTCATTAAGTGGGGAAAAAATTAACATGTTTAAAAAAACTGTATATACTTTTTTAATAACAAGGCATCATGTTTAATATTGTTTTTTTTTTTTTGTTTTGTTTGTTAGTTTTATCATTTTGGCAGTTTTCTGTTTCACTCTCTTTTTGGAGTTAATACTTTTTTTGAATAGTTCAAATAATAGTCATTGGAAATTTTCTTGAACACAAAAACCCATCTAAAATGAGATTTTCATGAGATGACAGATAGGTACAACTGAGAGCAACTGATCTACGTCAATGTGGAATGATGACCAAATAATAATCAGTATTAGAATTCAAACCATGAAAGAATCTAACAGGTAAATTTAGGTGTTAAGCGTTCAACTTTTCTGTAGGGGTAAATATTGTTTAGAGTTTATTTCACCCCCTTAAACCCACTGCAGCTAGTGAAAACCTTTACATAAACCGATTTTTTTAATCAAAAAATACTTGCTCCATTTTGCCACAAGGTGGCAGCATGGTGTAGGTTTTTATTGCTTCCTTGCATAAGTGGCTGCTTTCTTCCTCCATGCAAGTACCACTCTGATTAAGAACGGTTGTGTTTTTTTGTTTTATGTTTCCTTTTTGACTTTTTCTACACTGGAATAACTTTTTTTTTTTTACTTTTGACCTATTGTGGCACTAGAACTTGCACCACTTTTATTGAATTACAAGTCAATTGAGATTTTTCCTCAGAGCCGGTGAATTTTCTTCCATATTATTAACTGTCATGCTCTCCCACAGTTAGCTTAGTTTGTCCCTGGGCTGTTTTGGAATGTGTTTCTGACTGTTTTTCTTTCCAGTCAGCCAACATCAGCACCCAGCAGTCTTTAATATTCATTTCTCATTGTGAAATGGAATGTGCTTTTTTGTCTTTAATAAGTTGCATATTTTGCGGGGGGGTGGACTGGGCTCAGGCTCACCTTGTTCAAGGGGGTATATAGGATTTGATAAATGGTGGAACCTCTATTTCCCAATTACTCATGACCACGTGTTGTGAAACGGCTTTGGATTCCGTGTTAAGGTGTACAGGGAGTAATTTGGAAATATTTTGATGAGATGAGATACAACTAAGTGTTTTTTTTTTCATGTTTATCCTTTTGAGTTTTTCATGAGATGACAGACAGGTACAACTGAGAGCAACTGATCTACATCAATGTGGAATGATGACCAATTTCTAAATATTTGCACGGAAATCAAAGGTGACGTTTAACAAATGTCCTGTATTTGCACTTTCTCAATGTGTTTGTATGGAATGCTAAAAATATTTTAAAGGGATTCGTTGTTCAAATAAAGGTTTGATTACCTTCTCAACTTGGTTATATGTGAAAACATAATTTCTTGCAAAAACATATTTCTTGCACATGGTGTTTACATCTGCAGAAATATTTGGAAACTGCTTTTATTTTTGACATTTTTATTTTTTTATTTTTGGAAGATAGTTTGTTTTAGCCTGGTGAGGATTGGTCATTCCCTCATTGGACCATCTTCTAGTTGACTAATTTCATGGAATTTCACATTTTTTTGTGTACAAACAGCACTGGTTTATCCTCTGGATCCATGAAGAGTGTTTTTCAGAAGCTGTTAAAATATGAGGAAGAATGTCTGGCTCAGTGGAGACATGCTCTTGCAGATTTCCACAGATTTTACATTTGTGAAATGTAAAAAGTCCCACTTCAATTCAAAATGTCTATTGATTGAATGGTAAATACTTTCCCCGTGGAAAACACCCCAACCTCTGTGAATCATTTGCTGTGGAAGTCTGTTTGAACCCCGTTCAGTTCAGATTAAAGGACCCGGAGCCCTGTTGTTCCTGTGCTCAGATGTCATTGGGGGCTTCTTGACAACAGGCGTTACATTAAAATTCATTGCAGGGCAGAGACGGTCTTTCATGTCAGAAACTGTTTTGGAAACTTCGACCCTTCAAAGAGATGGATCTCGCACTGACACAAGACACTGGACGGTTTTTGAACCTAAGTTGACATCAAGTGTTGGGACCTCTCTCCGTGTTGACAGATGCTGGGGACACAAGATAAATGAAGGCTAGAACGGTCTGAACCGCTTTTGATTTTGGATCATGATGGGGAGGGATACAGGCTGAGGTCAGAAAAGATTTAAAAAATGTCTTCATTATAGAAACAGAAAATCTAAATTGGTCGAGAGAAGCCGAAACCGAGCTGTGACTCAACAGGAAACAAACTTTCTTGCATGGTTTCTAACCATCTTAATAAATCTCTTGAAGTTTTGACACTTGTTGACACATATTTCTTGTTTTAATTAAAAAAAAGAAGTCGTCTGCTTGGTAAAACCAGAAAGAGAGGACTAAAGAAGGCTGTATAAACTAAAACACAACATGATCTAAAGTTTTTGTCCCTTTTTCTGGTTTGTAACCCTCTAACAAGATAAATGTTCAAAGTTGGGCCAAACGTTGAAATTGAAATTAAATTACACTGATTAAAGCGGATGCTGACTGTTTACCATTTCAAAAAGCTTGTGTACTCCAAAAAAAGAGTATTTCAGGAAATCGTTTGACATTTTTTGGAACCTAGAATGGAGAAATTGGGAGGTCAAAGTTGATCAAAGTTTATCATCCAATTAGTTCATTAACAATAAAATTCAATTACTGTAGACATTTAAACTTGATTATACATTTTATTTTCAATCATTTCTGTCTGCTAGAAGCACATAATGAAGCCCTCACCTTGAATTGAGGAGGTGACTGTGTCTTCCAGTCTGGGCCTGTGCGCGTTACCCACGCATACCCAACAAGTTTACTGATTGTCGTGCGTGATTGTGCTTCTGAGAATAACCTTTCTGAAAATATGGAAACGTAATAGTAGTGATACTTGTTCAAACAAGCATGGTACAACCTGCATCTTGTAGACTGCCGGAGATCGTCTTTTTTCAGGAGGATTTTCTTTCATTTTTTGCAAGTAAACGAGACAGAGCGGTGATGTGTTGACGCGGATCGGCGCGTCCTCGGAACTCCCGGCGCGCAGCAGACGCTGCGCTCAGAGCGGCACAGGGAAGCGGAACCAGAGTTCCGCCGAAGAGGTCGCGCAAGGACTTCTGAAGGAGTTCCGCGCGCGTCTGCTCCAGCCAGCGTGTCAGCGCGCGCGCACGTGTGTGTTTGTAAATGTGTGTGCTGTGCGTTTCATTCAATGAAACGCAACACCCCAGTTCTCGGTCTCATCGGAAACAGGTTTGATTATATTTAAAAGCTTGACCCGGGAAAGAAACCCAAACAACTGTCTGTTCTAATATTAGCCGCGCGGCTGCCGACTACTATGAATTCTATTATTGTCTGAGCTCGGATATGTTCTCAAAGGCAGCTCATCAAAAGATTTACACTTTTGTCCGCAGTTGGTGGAAAAATATCAGTTACCAATCATCTAATCCCTATAGACTGAAGGGATTGCAGGATGATCTGATGGGTTTGGTTACCTTTTTAAAGAAACGCAATTCTTCCAAATATATTTTTTTATATTAATGTTAACATTATTATTGCAAGAAAAAAAAATAGGGAACCCGAGTCTCGTATAGTAAAAAATGTTATACTTTCATATTTTTCTTTCCTTCACTTATAGCTTCAGGATTCAAACGTCTGGCTTTGCATAACAAATATTTCCATTCTCCTCTCTCAGCGCAGGGAAGGGAAAGTTCCTTGTAACGATGTCACCTGACTGGGATTGAAAGAACTTGGGTAAGAAAAAAAAAACACATCTCCCCACCCCCACAGAAGAGGGGACCGCCCACCACAGACAGTCAACCCGAGACCCCTTATAGATTTAAAAAGAGAGGCTGCATTCTCAGACTGACACTTATTCAACCCTGCCACCTTAAGCAGATTACTTTTGCGCTGCTTGTGTCAAATACGTGGCTCACTTTGCCTCTCCATCATGCTTGGGATGCTCAATCACCACCTCCACCCGGGCATTTTTCTCTTCTTCATGTGGCTTTGTCACCTCATGGAACACCAGAAGGTTCAAGGTAAGCTCTCCTTATCAGTATCCTGACTTTTTTTATGTTTTTATCTAGAACCCCTAAGCGCGTGGGTGCTGGAATCTCGTTTCCAAAGGGAAACTTTCCAGAGTGACTTTTCCTGGTTCTTCTTCCTCCCAATGATCAAAACTCTCTGTGCGCCAGACGGCGTGCGCGTTAACCCTACATAAAACAGGTGCCATGTGGTATGGCTTCATACTTCAAAGTGGGGAAAATGGCACATTTCTGCAGCCCTCGGCGGGCTCACGCGCTAGAAGCCGCCACGCAGCGTTCTGTAATATCTGCACATATTTCAAGACCTTTATGTGAGCGTCTAAAGTGTTTAATGAAGCTGTCGCCTGCCCCCCAACAAACTTCAGAGTGGCCACAGGGAGCTTTATAAGCAGTTTATATTTATTTATTTATTTATGGCACACACCCTTTCAGCTTTTGCGCTCGAATTTCTCCCTTTTTAATTTTTCATTTTGCTGATGAAATGAATGCGTAAACCTCAATTTATATTGGGGTTCCACATTTAAAGAGATCTACTATATAACATCACGTCATAGACACATTATACCAACATAAAAAAATCACATTTATATCAATTTTGTGATTGTTCTATAACAATGTGTCAAAGGCTGACATTTCTGGGGGGTTTTTTTTATGTCATTTGACTTTGAATTAAATTTCCCCATGTGTCGCAGACATGTCAGTGTCTGGTTCATGTCTGGGATATTTTAGTGAGGCGTTGGAGATGGTGGTTTGTTCAGTCTTGCTGTAAAGACCGTGGTTTTCGTAATGATTGAGCTTCGCTGTCTAGACGCTCCAGTTTGTGCGCAATGGCAACAAGGAGCTTTTTGGAATAAAATAAAAAAAAAGATTCGTTTTTACTTTTCTAAGTTGGCATTGTAAGAGCCGTCAGTCACAGTTGGGATAGGCAAGTGTTAACAGTCTTGGAAAAAAAGATCTGACAAATACCACCGGGAGGGTGAAAGAGGAGGGAGGGAGCGTTTCAGATAATACAATCTGCCTGCGTGTCTGGTGTGTCTGGGTCTGTGATATTACACGTTCAGCGAGCGATACTCAAGATTTTTTTTTTCTTTTAATGTTGTTGCTGTTTGCAGCCGGGAACTGCTGGCTGCAGCAGGGAAGGAACGGGAGATGTCAGGTCCTCTACATGCAAGGGATGAGCAAGGAGGAGTGCTGCCGGAGTGGAAGGCTGGGGACGTCCTGGACCGAGGAGGACGTTCCCAACAGCACGCTCTTTAAGTGGATAATCTTCAATGGCGGAGCTCCAAATTGCATACCTTGCAAAGGTGGAGGTGCACTCATTTCCCTTGGTTTTTCGCATAAAGCACACCACCAATCAAAGCGATTATGTGATTAACGCATGCAGTGTGCGTGAAGTATCAATGTGTCAATGTCAATCATTTTACGCACACATTCCTTAACGCGGGGGTGTTTTTCTTTTAGAAAGCTGCGATAATGTTGACTGCGGACCTGGGAAGAGATGCAAGATGAACAGAAGAAGTAAACCGCGCTGCGTGTGCGCTCCAGACTGCTCCAACATCACCTGGAAAGGACCGGTCTGCGGCTTGGACGGGAAGACCTACAAGGACGAGTGCGCTCTCCTGAAGGCGAAATGCAGAGGCCACCCCGACCTGGACGTGCAGTACCAGGGGAAATGCAAGAGTAGGTGTTTTTTTATTTATTTTAATTTTATTATTATTATTATTATTTTTAACTTTTGAGTCTTTTCAACTAGGCTGCAATTGAGAGGAGCAGGAAGAAAGAGCGGAGTTGCTGCTGCATTTTCCCCATTGACATCATTTTCTCTTTGTCTCCAGAAACGTGCCGTGATGTCTTGTGTCCTGGCAGCTCAACATGCGTCGTGGACCAGACAAACAACGCATACTGTGTGACTTGTAATCGGATTTGTCCCGAGGCGACGTCACCTGAGCAGTACCTGTGTGGAAACGACGGGATCATCTATGCCAGCGCCTGTCACCTGAGAAAGGCGACCTGTCTCCTCGGCAAGTCTATCGGACTTGCGTACGAGGGGAAATGCATCAGTAAGTCTGTAACAAGAGATGTGAAAGCGTCACACTGAACCCCCTGACAGCGCCTCCTTGCAGCCACTTTGACTGTAGCTACATTTTCTCCCTGGCCACCTCTGCAGAAATGCACTTCTCGTTTCTGCCAACATTCCAGTTGGGAGGAGGTCTCAGAGAAAGAGGGTGTTTGGTACTTGCTTGTGTTTGCTCAAGAAATGATAGACATCTTATTATTTCCTGATGTTGGCAGCACTATCCCATATGGGAGAGAGGGAAGGCGAAGTGGAGGAAGTTAGAGAGCAAAAAAGGGGAGAGCTGGGGGCCATGGAGAAAAAGCTGCAAGTTTTAGGCCAAATTGTTTCCTATCTAGATAACAATCAATTTGACCCATGTATTTTCTGGAAAAATGCTCACCATTAATGCGACTTTGTGTTCCTGATGCATCTGATAAGATAGATGCAGTTTTTTTTTCTCAGATTAATGCATAGAAAACTCAAACTAATCTAATTCTGTTAAAAAAGTTTTTAGACGTGTGGAATCTGATGATGATTTCCTCATCTCTTCATCCAGAGGCAAAGTCATGCGAGGACATCCAGTGTAGCGGAGGGAAGAAGTGTCTGTGGGATTCTAGGATGGGCCGGGGCCGCTGCTCGCTCTGTAATGAGTCCTGTCAGGAGAGTAGGACAGATGAGTCGGTTTGTGCCAGCGACAACGCCACATACCCCAGCGAATGTGCCATGAAGCAAGCTGCTTGTTCTAAGGGGGTGTTGCTGGAAGTCAAGCACTCAGGACCTTGCAACTGTAAGTAAATAACAAAAGCAAAATGTGAAACAAAAGAAGCAAAACATCCAGCATCCCAGTCTGAGCAAGAGACAATATTCCTTGTTGCTTTTTCCAACAAAACATCCCCTGACCCCCGACTTTGCCCAAGCTCCTCCCCTCCAGCTGTGTTCATCACCAAACTCAGTTTAAGCAAAACTGAAAAGACTTGGGATTGGAAGAACTTGCATGATGTCCTTGTCGTTGGCTTTTGCTCTTGTGTTTTCTTTTTTCATTTTCTTTGACCTAAATTGGCAAACAAGGTAACAGAAGTGAAAAAAAAAAGAACACTACATTTTTCATAAGCAGTCTGAGAAAAAATCCGAGGAAACTTAAAGGCAACAGGGATAACTTCCTCCGTTTGTAGTGGAATAATCCTAATGGTAGAGGGCATGGTCACATCAAGCAGGAGCCGCAATCATGCTCGGTTTTATGGAAAGCATCTTAACAGTTTGTAACTTCCTTCAATGTGTTGGTAATTTTCTGGCAAAGTTGTGTGTTTTTTCTTTTCATTTCTGCAAACAATCAACTGATTATGCACAACCTCTCGTGCCATGCATTACGCCCTAGAGTGGAAGATGGTGTAAACATCCACCCATTGTTAGCATGGGATGCCATGTTGAAAACAGTGATAATGGATTTTAACAGTTGTGCAGTCAGTGAGTCTGTAGATCGCAGAATGAAAAAAAAAAAAAAACACCAAATGGCTCTTTGGAGGCGGAAAACATCAAATGTACATTCCAGGTTAGCTTTTTTTCTCCTGATTGATTTAGGCATCTGCCTCTAATACAAACATTGTGATCATTTATGGTGTACAGGATGAGCAAAAGCGTGTAGAATCACACTATAGATGAAAACTGGAACGTTTGCCTCTTTTTGTGTTTCCAGTGATTGTGCTGTAAAGAAGAACAAAATGTCAGAAAACACAAACCTGTCTGGATGACAGAGGGACCGCTTGTTGTTGTTTTTTTTTCTTTGTAACCTGTCACTTCTTTGCTTGCTCGTGTGCTTATATTCAATGTGTTCAATGTAAATCTCTGTACAAAAAGAAGAGAAAATACCTCATAAGTGTGTCAGTCATGCAGATTGCAACATGTGACAGTCCTCCACTCCTGAGCATCTGAGCCACAACTTCAAATCCTAATCAGAGAAAAGCATCCAGCAAATCCCAAAACACAATAGCACTTTTCTGTGTTATGTGTGTCTTCTTTCTGGAATTTGCCCAAAAGAGACCCGAGCCACTGGAACCATCTGCCTCACTTTACCTGCCTCCCAGTCCCAATTACCCTTGTGAGCCCCTCTAACCTCCCATCCAACCCGTGGCCTACGTTGTTTTCATGCTACAGCACTGACTTGCTATGTCATACAAATAGACATGTGAACATGTAATTGGAAATGCCACACTTACTGTTGTTGCCAAGTCACATACACTCTTCCTCACTGATCCAAACACTAAAATACAAGCAAAAATAAGAAGGAGGTTGTGTATGAGTTGCTTTGCTGTGAGATCTTTTTGACGTTCGGTAGTAATCTGAGCTGTTGTAGTCCATATTCATACAACAGCTACCTTGTATTCTCCCATATAGCCATTACAGAAGACCAGGAGGAGGATGAAGAAGGTGAGGACTACATGGCCTATGTCCATTTGGCTTCTTTACTGGATGGATAGGCTCCCTTCATTATAGGGGAACAGTTTTAGGGCAATGAATCATGTCCATACTGTAAATTATGTGTATGCTTATTTATTTTTTTTAAGGAAAAGGAAGTATACATATAGTTCAGTCTGTTAGATGTTTATTTATACATTACTTTTTTGTGTTTTATAATTTATACATTAACATTGTAAGACTATCATTTACCGTGATATATTGTGTCACCATTCACCTTCCTCTTTCTCGCTTTTTTCCTTCTGTTTTATTCATGAAGATTTATATTTGTCCAAAGAAAAAAAACAGTGTTATTTATTTGTCATTTTATCATGATAGTATATTTACTCCTGAGGCTGTAAATCGCATTCCCTGAGCTGTAAAAATATGCTTATTTTTGTCAAATTTCCGTTACAGATGTCCATGTCACACACATTTAAATGCATGTTTAGGCTGGTCGTTCGTTTAATTTATTGGATATATATATATATATATATATATATATATATATATATATATATATATATATATATATATATATATATATATATATATATATATATATATATATATATATATATATATTATAGTGCTTTATATGTCGTTCTGGTTTGTTTACAGCTAATATAACCGACCAAAGGGATTTTCTCAATGGTTTTGCAAATATGTATCATAGAATGTGTGACACAGCAGTGATGAGAGGAGAGAGAAGGAGAGAGCTACTTATTCTTTTCTTCCTCTGACTTACTTTCCCTCCCATCTCTTGTTTTAAGTCGTTATCTTGGGTTTCCCTGATGAAGAAATGACTGTAATCCATTGCTGGAAGTGAGGCAACTTTTGAACATTGCTTGATAACTTCAAAAACAATGTGCCATCAATATTTGTGAGCTATTTTCTTGCCAATGTGCTCCATATTGCTCTCACAGAGCTGTAATAAAGTACTGCAGTACTCACACTTCTTCAACAGGTTCCTTTTTTTCTCAAAATTTTTTTTTCAAGCATCACAGGAGAAATACAAAATTCTGTTATGAATATATAGTTTTGTATTTTATGTAAATGTCATATGTACATAAAAGTTTGATGGTATTTGTACAGATATGAAGAGAGAAACAATAAACCTTGTTTCTGAATACCTTTTTATGACTTTGCAGTTGAATTATTTGTAAATATTTACTTGCATTTAAAGATTCAATATAACTGTAAGTGTTGTATGCATGACAAAATAATAGACTTGTTTTAAATGCATTTAAAGACCTACATACATTATATTTTTGTCTGTGGCTTCTTCTTAAATAAATGACAATATTTATAAGGCAAAAGTACCTGGAATTAGTTTAGAAAAATGTCATATATCATGTGAATATTTATTAAAAAGAAAAAAAAAACAAGTAACAAGTTCGTAGTCAATTATCCCATTTTTGTCATGAGCTTGTACATTTTAAGTTCATTAGGTCTAGATTTCACCAATACGTTTTTTACATAGCTATTCCAATAAACCAAAAAGCATTTTACATCACAATCTTCATCAGTTTAGCAGAATGATAAAATAGACCTTTTATTTTAACAGTTTAGTCAAATGAAGCCCTAATCTTTCCCTGTTAAGCAAGCATTAACAAAAGTGTTAGTTACTAGTTAAACAGGGCTAAACCCAACAACAGATTGAAAACAAAAAAAACTACTGGCTTTTTAATCGCTATGATGTTGATGATAATTATAATTATTATAATACATTTACAATACATTTATAATACATTTAGTTTTAAAGCGCGCATCGTGTTGCGTGTGTGTGTTTTTTTCCCCGATTTTCAACTTCTTGTTCTGTTTGTACCTTAACGGTTGCCGTCCGTCATTGTTGACAACATGGCGTCTTCAATGTCACTCGTCGGTTTAGGACGTTTATTTACGGCCAATGTTTCTTCCAAATTGTTCCTGAACCCCCTGAGGTAATCTATAGCAAGATTAATGTTTGTTTTTTCTATTCGCAACTGCGACTTTAAGCCGAATGTAATTCAGTTATTGAATTTAGGCTCTGGTTTAGCATGGATGGAGGAGGGTATCTGAATGTCGGCTAGCCACCGTCAGATCTCCTATATTAAATCCTGACGCAAAGTGTCAGAATTTTGTGATCAGCCGTGCAGGTTAAACCTCTTAACTTTGTTAATACTCACTTGTTTTCTTATGAATAGTGTGTTATTGTCAGTATACTTCCAATACGTAGCTAGCTAGCCAGTTAACTAGCTAACTCTACATCAAGTTGATCAATATCATAGCTAACGAATAAACACAGTATTTTGCTCATTGTGGTACAAATCATTTCTACCAGTCGTCGCAACAGGGAGGCATCTGCACTAAGAAACCCAATCTAAGGAAGAACTTCAGTTACTGAGTGTCCACAGCTGAGTTTCCTGTAGCTGCTAACCTTATAGTCAAGTTCAGAATGTAATGGAGTCTGTATGTAAGCTAACATTCTGAAGTAAAGCTAAGCTTATTTTCATGCACATTATATTTTTCAAGTTTAATATAGAAACCTTTAAGATATAAGGAACAACATGCAAACCTAACAATGACCAGAACATTTATTTCTAAAGAAAGTTGTGAGAATGTAATCTTTTATAAAATAATTAATCCACCTAATGGTTTAAAGTATTTTAATGAGATTGACTATATTACCAGCTAAATCTTGTGTAAAATCTACATTAACTGCATCTTCTTTCCATTTATAAGATGTTTAGAATTTAAAGCAGCCACAATGACGTTATGGACATTAAGACATCGCAGAATCGTAACCGAAAGTAAAGTCAAGTCTGTTTTGTTACTATCTCTAGAAGAGGTAAAATACTATTTAATTGCTCATATTAATCATAATATCATTAGAATTAATCAGAAATAACTCAACAGGGATAAGAAAGTAGAAAAGTACAAACAGGAATTCAGAAACAGAGGCTGTTGCAAATTTAGGAAATGAACTGTAAACAGACCATGTGTCTAAGTGCCTGTAGTCGTTTTCACATATCCAGAAAGGTCCAGATATCATTCTATTAGTGATGATTTGCAAATTTGGGACAGGAAACATTATTTTATGCCTTTTGAGAAATGGGAAATCATGAAATTTAACCTTTTACCCCTATAAAAAATATTTTCTTGTAATAAAACATTAAATGTGTAGCCATCATTCTGCAAGTTTTGATATGTTAGCTTTTTGATGTTAGCTCTTTTCTTATTTAAGTAATTGAAAGAGCCAATTAACACATTCATAAATAGTTAAACAAACTTAATGTATTTTTGTTTTTAGTTTTTCTTGTGAATCCTACTTATAAGAAATTTTAGTTTAGTTAAGTAGCTCCTCTTTCATCTTTGAATAAACACTTTCATTATTTATGTGATAAATATAGGAATTTGTTACATAAGATGATTACTAATCAACATTGGGCCATTGTTCATGGCAAAGGGATAAATGAGGTTTTAAAGTAATTTTTGTTGGTAAAGTATAAGTAATTTATCAAAAGTTAAGTACTGGATAATGATAATCTAGGTAAAGAAAAAAAAGCAAAGCAGGGGTGAGATTATATGTTTGCATTCTCCCACTCCCTTCCACACAATCTATTGAACGCTTTTTGACTATTTAGATATTTAATAGTTTCATTGTGTCATGAACTATATGTGAAACAACGAATATGTTTATCTATGATTAAGAGTAATTATTCAAGTGCTTCCTTGTGTATGTAATTTTTATGACTACTTATTCTATATTTGATTATATCCTTGTATAAATATAAAATTCTGTTGTTTGTCTTGTTTTTGTAATATTTCTGCTATGAAGGAAACGATTTCCAAACCAAATTAGAATTAACTTTGAAGTCATTCGTTAGTCAAAACTGAAACGGCTCTGAACTGGAGAATCTCTAGGATGTTCTAAAATTTGATGTAAGGTTTTAAGTTTTCTTCTGATTTTGATTTTTGTTCCAACAATGATAATCCAAAGTACAAAATGTGTATTTGTGAAATTAGAAAATAAACATGAACTAAAAGTTGGATTACATTTAACAATAAGAAAATCAGTTTCAGCAAGTCTTTCTTTTTGTCCTAATAACCTTTTTGAAGTGGTCCCTACGACCAATGTTTGCATTGTGATTAGTACATAGTTGTTTATTTCTAGTACTGTGAATAAACCTTAATGCTGATACTAAGTGATACTTAATGCTTACAGTTAAAGTTGGATCTTATTACACACAGATAGAAGTGCCATTGACACTAAGGTTTCAGGCTAATTTAAACCACAAAAAAGAAAATGTGTCTGTGACCCCCTTAAAGCAACAGTTCTTAAAGTCCCACTCCAATCGTATTTTACTCTGTAGTAGTTCTTCACACATTGGTTCTGAAATTTTGATCTGATCGGCAGTAGTTTATCAGAAATTCACCTCAGAGTTGTTGGGGAGACTGTTGGTGCAGAAGTAAGCCTCCACTGACATCCCATCATCCCTCTGTTTACACTTTCTCCCGCTACAGTTTACAGCCCCATACAACCCCAGGCTAACATGACAGGAGCAACTAAAAACTACAGGCAATATCGAAGTGTAGGGACAAATTGATTCATTTGGCGATACTTGTATTAATTTAAAATGCGATCTATACAATATTTATTTAATTATTTATGAGCGTCTGACTCTTGTTTTCCCCTTAGACCCCCGCCCGCTAGTCGGCAGCACAGCACACTGAGCCCCTTTGAGCAGCTCTACACCACACCAAAACAACAAGATCTGGCGAGAATCAGCTTGTTTAAATGCTAAATGTTCAGTCAGCCTAGCAGTTTTTGTCGTTGTTGTTGTGAGACATGTTCTACTTAGTTTTTGCTTGGAATGGGTACCGAACCGAAACTCTGATCCTCGCTGCAGCCAATACAAGACTTTGGCCCAAAACATTTGCTGTGTCACAACAGAGAGCTTTTTCATTCTGCACTTTTTCATCTGCTCCTGACTTATCCCAATTTGAATGAAGCAATGTTCCCAAATGCAGTTATAATCTTAAATTCTTTTAAGTATATGCCCTCCATCATGAAAAAAATGCTACAAGAACAGTTAAAAACACCCAAAATACAATTTTCATTGGATTAGGTCCTTAAAATGTTTTTGCTATCAGTTTCAAACTCTGTTGTTAGAAGTTATAACCCCAAAGTTTTTTTTTTTAATCAGGACATAAGCCCCTCCCACTACCTTAAAAGACTCTACAGATTGTTTTATGTGATGTTTAGCTTTGCATACGTCCTTTTATTGATTAATCGGTGGGAAAGAGTTTTTCTCCTGACAGGTTAAAATACCGCTGTGGTGGTTTTTCAAACGATCTTTGAAGCATTGGAAGAGAAATGCCCGCATGTCTCGTAAGGCCTTAATGGCTTCAGTGAAACACGAGACTTGAAAATGTGATGAGGATTTTGAATTAGTTTAATTTTGATTATTAGGCCAGCTTAGTGGCGATGACACTGTGCCGTCTGCGACAGGACACAGCTGCACTTTCACAAAGGGCCTCACAGTCCTCACTGAACAGTTGACCACAGACAGCATGAAGGATGTCCTGTTATTAGGATGAGAGCGAGAGTCTGCCTCTGATGCAGCAGACAGAACTAATAAGTTGGGGGTGGGGGGATTCCTGTCTTGTTGCCTCTTTTTTTTTTTTTAATTGAATCCTCACGCCACCACATCCTCCAAGAGCAGCAGTGGCTTCAGACCGGTTCTTGTTTGAGTAATTTGCTTCTTTGTTGTGCGTCTGAGTGTAATGTTTTTTTGTTTTCCAGGTCTACATGCACGTCAGCAGCGAGGCTGGCAGCGAAATCAGGACAAGACACACAACTTATTACAGTTGATGAGAAATTGGTAAGGATCCCTCCTGTTCGGAGTGACACACAGATTTTTTTGTTTGTTTCATGGTTTCTCTCCAAATTACTCTCCTGGAAAATTGCTCAAACCCCTCTTAACGTGCTGCCAAAATCAACTTGAACCGGACAGAAGACTTTGGGAACAATGCAGCAGTTTTGTGCCTGCTCACATTATGCATTTGGCTCATTTCTGTCCATTTCTGCAACTCTTCGATAAAAGATTTCATGCATTTAAATCATAGGCCTGTGTGGAAGCTGGGTGAACCTGCTTATACCGTTAAAACCCCCCACAGTGGATTCAAACACCTTTTATTAGAAATATGTAGCTTAGGCTTCATGGTTGAACTTGTCAAAGTATTAAAAAGTAAACATTTGGCATGTAGAGAAGGAAGCTGAGCTTTGCTGTGTCATTGCTTCTCTGTGTACGCCACAGAGCCTCACTCCACAGTTATTAATGACTAAATATCGGCTGTGATCAATTACAGAAACACTCGATGTCTGACGTGAACCTTTTGACTCACAGGTCACATGGGGTGATGGAAATCCTCACGCCATATTAAAAAGGTCACATAGCAAATAATCTTTATGTTTTCTTCCCACATTTAAAATGATGCTTAAGAAACTGGAACACAGTTTGAAGAGTAGTTATTTGGAATAGTTACGTATTTGACCAAAACTCTTTGGATTCTAACAGAGACTGCCGGCTGTTTCATGAGCCGAATTTATTGAACTTCTTTCCTTGAAAACTTTTTTTCATTTCAAAATTGTGCTCTTTAGACTTTCATAAAAAATAAAATAAATAAAAGTCACACGTGAGAAAAGGGATGTGGTTTCTCTGCCCTGGATCTTTCTGACGTGGGAACAAACGCAGTGGCTTGTTTCTGTTAAAACGGTGCAAACTGTTCCCACTAAGGGGACGGAAAGTGTTTTTGTGGTGGGACAGGTTGCCAGACTGGTGTTTTTTTTTCTTCCATGTTCAGTTAAAGATATATTTAATTTATTGTAACATCTCTGTCCCTACACTCACGCACTTCCAGATTCACACAGGTTTACAGCTGTTGTTTTCAATATTTGTTTAGCTGAGAGGATTTTATCCTGTGTGAGGATTGAAGGTGTTGATTTAACAGACCAATAATTTAGGACCAAACAGTCTCACTGTTGGCCTTTTATGTGAGAATTCTTCATGTTATTTTGGGGAATTCCAGCTTTGTTTAGTGCATGGCATTAGTTATGTGAAGACAGTTTATTCATAGCTAATTTAAATTAGTTTCAGGAAGGAAAATTCAAGAATTAATGCATATTTGATTGAATCTTGTGGAATCGTAAGTCAAATTGCGTATTTGTGAATCTAAATCAAATTAAATCAGAAATTTGGCAAAGAATCCAGCAAAGAGAAGGAGCTTTCAGTTCACAGTGAGTTTACACACAGCTTGCGCGTCTCAATTTGCAACAAAAGCCTGTCCAAGCACAATCGGCAAACTTCTGTTTAGGACATGTAAAGTAACTTTTTGTCTACTTGGTTTTTTTCTGGGTAAAATAATGTTCCTTGTGAAATTTCTGTGGCATCTGAGGCTTATTAAGTGTTTGGACACTCTGTTATTGTGGCTGTGGAAACAGAACACAATAGAATGCACTAACACATGCAGTTTTCATACCAATTTCACACACATCAAGTGGTGAAAATGAGTTGAAATGTGTTTTTATTGATTTTTGATTCTTTGTTCTGGTCTTTTGTTTTTGCTGCAACAGTCAGTGTTCATCAAATTCATATGCATGTAGAAATATTTCTTTATTGCATAGCTTAATCTAAAAAATGTATGTATTATTTGTGTTGAAGTACCACTCCAGACATCTTTTGATTTAGTTTAAAAGTGTTCCCAGTGGTCTTTTTATTATGATTATGCGGCTTTTAGCCAAAATCCATAAAATTGAGTCATTTTCTATAGGAATACATTAGAAATTCTCTCCTGAGCAACCCCGCCCCCTTCCCCTTCCCGTTCCAGCTGCTCCTGGTTCACAACGATTTGAATAAAGAAATGCTCAGAAATGCAAGTTTAAGCTTAATTTTCCTCAAATATGTCCTCCATTATCAGGAAGATGCCACAAGAAGACGTTAAAAACACCAAAAAAAAAACAATTTTAACTGTAGTGGGTCTTTAAAGAATCCTTTGAATCTTATCTTTTAATAAAATTCTTACTTTAGGAGAGCCCTGCAGGTGCATGCAGCCCTAAAAAACGATGAGATTCTGTGGGACCCATCAAGTCAAACCCTTGTTCTGAAGTGAAGCACCTGTGCAGCTGTGGTGAAGCTGCACAGAACCGGTCTCGTGCTGCAATGCTGGGTGTTGCTGTACTTAGTCTTTCAGCGGACCGGGCCTTTGGAGCCTGTTTTCGTTAGGCGCCGAAGCACAGCCTAAACACTGATAAGCGTGCATTTGAAGTGGCTAAAGGACTAGCACTGCAGCAACTCCACCAAACAGAACCGCCTCTTTGATGTTGCTTCTCTCTTATTGAAAGACGAAGGAGATAAAGAATAACTGAGAAAGTTTTTTGGGGAATATGGGATTTTGATGTGGACAGGGGGGGCTGGGGGGAGGGGGGGGGCTGTGGGCAGCATCAGTGGGCTTTTGTCCCAGACCAAAGCTGGCCACACTGGCAGACAAACCTTTGGCTGGGCGGAGTGTCTGTCTCTGTCCTCTCAGTAGGGGCCACTGAGAGGAACAGCAGAGAAGAGGAAAAGAGGGCCTCCAAAAATGGAGGGGAGGGGGGGGGGGGTTTGAAAGAAAAGACGCTTGCATGCAAAAAGTTTGTGAGACACCCTGAGACTCGTGAAAAAGACAGTGGGCACTTCAGTACTTGTTGGCCACAGAGCTTCCTTTGTGGCGTACTGTTGCTGGCAGCGGCGGGACGTACTCTAATGCGCACCCAGACAGGCCAGAAAGAGAGGCCCTCAGCTGTTTACAGTACAGTGGTCTCTGTCTCACATGGAGGAGGGCATTGAGAGCACTCTTCCTTTTGGGCATTTAGCGATTGTCCGCTCGCTCGTCTTTCATCAGGCGGTCAATAAGTGTGAATTGCTTTTTTGGTTGGAGCAAGCGCATACAGATCTCCATCGGTTAAGGGGTTATGGCAGGTGAACGCGCCCTCTCTGGACCGGCCCGAGGAGAACAGGGGGTGTGCTGCTTGTTGTGCTGTGAAGATTTTCTGAATACGCTCATTTAGACGAGATTGTGTTTTGGCCGGGGCAAATCGGGTTTTGAATTCGCTCCAAAAAAGCTCCGTCTGAACGTTGGTCTGCAATACTCATTATCTTGCCCTTTGTAGTTTGTTTCTTCTGTTGCCACTCAAAGAATGCAAGAAACTTTGAGGGAATTTACAACAAAGAACCCCCCCCCCCCAAAAAAAAAAGACTTACTCCAAAGAAAATCCTGTTTTTTGGTGCTTTTGACATGTTATTTTTGGCTTTTTTCTGATGATGGGGAAAGGAAATGAAGCTTAAATTTAGTTTTCTGAGTATTTCTTTATTCAAATCATTATGAATCAGGAGCAGACAAAAAAAAAACTATTTGAAAAAGCTTGTAGCTGTGACATAGTGGCTACAATCGGGGGGGCCACAGGCTCATTCCAATACATCCACGACTAGATTCATGTATGTCTTTATTTTTCTCCTCTGAGCTGGTATCTGGCTCTAAACTGTACGGTTTGTAGCTTTTTGTTGCACCAGTAATGTTATGTTGGGGTTGTAAAGGGCTGTAAGCTAGCAGGAGAACGTGTACACTGATGGGCGATGGGAAATGGGGGCGGCCTTACTCTTTGCCAAGTGTCCCGCCCACAACTCGGAGGGGAATTTCTAAAAAAACTGCTGCTGCTCTGCAGAAGCGATGTCCTAGAAGATGTCAGGTTTTTGATTTTGGCTAAAAACAGCATAATCATAATAAAAAAGACCTCTGGGGAACGCTTTGAAAATAGATCACAAGAGGATTGGAGTGAGACTTTAAGGAAATTTACGAACATACTGTTCAGAAAAACACCTTTTTCACTAAAACAGAATAAAGAGTTTATCTTATCCAGCAGCTAAAACCTTTTATTTTCTTTAAACCGATCATGTTTAATGATGTCTTCAGCTAAACTGAATGATTAAAACAGAGGTTCATTGTTGATCTTAATTGTTATCTTTGCTCAAATGTGAAATCTGACATTGGAATTCATTATGAGCGTTCCCTCTGACGCCACCGCCTGAAATCCTGGAGCCGAGCCAAACCAAAAGACCTGCGTGATGGAGATGCAGTGCCCAAAGCTGTTCCATGGGGTGCCCATGCTGACCTGCTTTTGTTTGTAATTACTGTTTGATTAAGCATGCTGGGCGGCTCCCAGGGTCCGGCTCGCTGGCCACCGATACACAGACTGTGTGCGACCCTCGGTCAATTAGAGTCAGCCCTTTAGATTTACACTCCGGCCTGCTGCAGACACAGCTGTAGTTGTAAGAAGAGCAGCTGCTTCGAAAAGCAATAGGACGTCTCCCACTTACGCCCAAGTGTCTGAACGTCTACTCCTTCTTTAACCATGGCCAAGTGTGCTCCCTCTCTCCACATAAAGACAACACCATCATCTTAAAGCGCTTGTGAAGCCTTGTTATAGAGTTCTCTAAAGGCACTGGGGTTTTACGAGACAGAGGAGGACAGTTATTAGACTGCAGGGAATTGAGGGAGGAGGAGGAGGAGGAGGAGGGAGGAGGGAGGAAAATGGGCAGGGGAAAAGAGTATGATAGTTGTTGGGCCCATTTGAATCTTGGCATGTTATGTTTGCTAATTTGAAATCCTTGGTTTCAAGTGAATTCAGAGCGCACCGCTTGTTTGGTAAATGATTTCACATCTGGGCACAAGATGTGGGGCCTGACTGCAGTAAAGCAGTCGAGCCCATCAGCCTGTTGTTGGTTGTTTTTAGAAGACCTAAATGGGGATCAGATTGAACAATTTCTACGTCTGACAGTCAGGAATTATCTTGACTGACAGATTCTCAAACAAAATAATTTGGTGTTTTGAAAAGGCCCTAACCAGAGAATTTTATTTGATATTCCAGATAAACGGTGAAGGCGCTTATGGTGTTTGGAAGAAGCTTGAAACTACCCTCTTATTTTTTATGCCTACTATTTATCAGTTTGTGAACAGAGGAGGAAATGAATCAAAATTGTTACTAACCTGAAGGATTTTATGCCGTTTCAACAGAAGAAAAGAAGCCGATGCTTGTTGGTTTTAGAAAGAAAACAACAACAAACTACATTTCCTTTTTTTTTTTTTTTTTTTTTTTTTTATACCAACATTTCATCTTCGACAGCTCCTAATAAGGGCTATACCGCAACTGACCAGTAGGGGTGGGAAATCGATCAGATGTAGTGACTATGAAACGTAAACAATTCTGACTTGTTTGTGAATCTTAAATTATTGAGAATCTAAAAATGTACGTGCTTTAATTTAAAAAGTATTAAGCTGAACTTTAACACATAGTCTTTTTCCGTCTGACGTTTTTTGGAGAGCGCAGAAACACGGCTGACTCTACAGGACGCGTGATCCAACCGGCCCCGACTTCGCTTCACGCTAATGTTTGGAAACATTTTGCCTTTTTCAATGTTGACGGTCAAAGAGCTTTTGACCAAAGTCACGCTGTGTGTTAAGACAGTTGAGTCCAATAAAATAAAGTATTTAGGGAACACAACAAACATCCAGATCATATCGCATTCTTCCACATTAAAATATTATATTATATTATGCTATGTATTATGCTAGGCATTATTTATTTTGTTTGATTTAAGACTGAAGTCGTACTCTGATGATTGTGTGATCTATTGTCTGTGTTCTCAGCGGTTTTTTAAATTAAGATTATACCGTTTTAGCCAAATTCCAGAAACGTATCGTTGTCTTGGACGTAGTTTCTGCAGAGCGGCAGAAGTTTGTTAGAAATTCCCCTCTGAGTTGTGGGCGGGGCCATTGGCGAGGAGCTGCCCTGCCCCTCCCCGTTGCTGAGAGATCGCGGTTTGAGCAGAACAGGGACCAGTGTGGCCTGACCGCTCTACTTTAATAAGCTCTTTATCAAACGGCGTTTTTGAGTTGAGCAGGTATATTGAACCCGACTTTACTCATTGATTGATTTGCTGTTATTTTCAAACACAAAATAAAACGGTTAACTAAACATATTTAACAGAAAGGGATGAAGTCCTCAAAAAGAAAACAAATCATTTTAATTCTCGCTCCCAGTCTTGTTTTATTTTATGCATACATATTTACATATTAAACATATAATCATTATTCACATAAACATAAAAATATGAAAGAAAAAAACTTACAAATGCTCTTTGGTGGAGAAATGTAAGTATTATTGGTGTAGTGTTTTTTTTTTTATTGATTTAAGATGCATTGATATTCGTTTCATAATGGTTGCCTCCTAAATTGTAATCAAATTGAATTGTGACATGCCTAAAGATTCCCACACCTCCCGTTTGGTGACTTTCAGCATTTTCTTATAATTAAAAAAATGTAACTGATAATAATTAACCTGATCTTCAATGCAAAGAACCTGTACTATCGAATGATTGTTAAAGATATGCCTTTCAGTCCTATAAAACTACAAGATTAAAAAAAAAACACATCACCGCATTTCACTGCAACAGTTTAGTTTAACTACACCAAGACTTAAATGATACTTCAAATGGCCCTTGTCTTCTTAGGAGGAGAACATCTAACATAAAAGGAGTTCCTCCGATTGGTCAATGAAGTAAAGGGGTCCATCCGAATCTTTAAATGCATAAATAGATTTATTTGATTCATTAAATACTTCAGTCTGCCACATGATTGTTTTTGGACATTTACGGGAACCATTTATTGCCATTTTCGCCGTCTTTTGCGATATGCATATTGCACAGCGTGATTCCGCGATAACGATAAATTTGCGATTTACTATGCAGGCCTAATTAAGATGAAATCGTATCAAATCAAATCAAACTTTATTTATAAAATAGCTTTCCTCATGCATTGCGCAGCTCCAAGCGCTTTAACATCAGAGTAAAGTAAAGTAATCCAGCAGCAGCACTTTGAGTCCACAGCACAGAGTTCCTGGTTCTGTCCCGTCCCACAGTAACCTGCCCCGGGGCAGACCCCATCCATCGGGCCCGGCTCCCCCTCTTCTCCTCCTCCACTCCCAATCTTCCTCCCTTCCTTTGCACATGGACAACTCAAGTGTCTGTTTTGTCTGGTTGTTCTCTCATATGGCGCGCTTTTGGACGCGGCGGCGGGGGGGGGGGCTTCTCTCTGGGCTCGGGGTTGGAGCAGTGTGTCAGAGGATGTTGGTCCTCGAAGAGTGCCAGACAAGGGGCTTTATTATGCATCATCCACTAAATGGTATTTCATTCATTAACACTCTGTTCCATAGAGACTAAGCCTCTTAAGAGGCTCTGTCAGCGCTGGCTACTTTTAGGAAGTGTTTAGCTGCTAAGTGTTGTGTTTTCAGACAGGATCCTTAAAAGGCTGGCTGCTTCTGATCGCTCACACCCACGTTCATTAAACAGTTGTAAGCCCGCACCATTAGGGAATTTAAAAGTTATCAAAAACATTTTTTTTTTTTTTTTTTTACTTTCTCAGTAATGTAAAAGCTTGTTTTCTTGTTTTTGAGACTTCTTCTGTTTGCTTGTGAAACTTTATTCAGATTTTTAGTGTTTAGTGCTCTCTGCTTGTTGTGAAAACCGTGTCCACCCCCACCCCCCCAGTCAATGGAATTCCAGATATAATCTTCACAAGCGAATTGTCCAAAAATGAGAGTTTAGTGAAATATGAACATGAGACTTTCCTGACGTTTTGCTTTAGAACTGAAGGTAATTGAGAGGCAACTAGAGGACAATCAGGCATGTCTTCTGCCATGTTTTTTTTTTCTTTTTTTTTTGTGAATGACCCCCTCCTCGGTCCTCCCCGTCTGCTCCTCACTGGTATGTGTAATGCGAGATTCAAGATGACCCTTACAGCAGCTGCTTTTTGTTCTCCGGTGTTGAATCATTCCCACACGTGAGCCAGCGACATAATGTTTGTTTGCGTTATAGACCAATCCTCTTATGTCCAATCAGTGACCGCCATGCTTTTTTTTTTTTTTTTTCTTTTTCCCTTCTTCAGAGAAGTCTGAAGGTGGAAACCAGCTGAAGGCCGATGAGTGAGACTCTTGGCCTGGGTGTGGGCTGGACAGTGAGGGGTTAAAGGTTGATGTGTTTGGGCTTTCAGCACATGCTGACTCAACATGACTCAGCCAGGCTGGCCCCGTGACCTGCAGAGCTGCACTTTTTGGTGTACAGGTGTTCATGCTATCATAGTCTGGACCTTAGCTGTGTTATGGCTGCCGGCGGGTCATCACTGAAGAAGTGACACTGCCAAGGTTGGAGTCTAAGACGAAATGATAGTTTGGACATAAAAAGGAATGAGTTTAAAAATATAACAACAAAGAATTACCGTAAATACAAATTTAGTTTAAAAAAAAATCCAATATTGATTCATTAAATCCTAAGATCAGTTTTCCTTTAAAATCAATTATTGTGTCTATTCAGGCAAACATATTCTCCTCTATTCATTTTTAGATTAGATTTCTTAAATGTACTGATGAAAATTAGACTTTTCTTCAGTTTAAATGGTCTGTTTTTCATGAAAACTGATTAAAATTGATTATATAAGCGATAATGAAAAAATGCCATTTCTATCATTTTGTTTGCCAATTTCTTTGCTTACATGTGTGCTTCGTAGGGATACAATGATTCATTTTCCCAATGATTTGCTTTGAACCTACATTTTTGTGTCATGGTTTTTTTTTTGTAATTTACAAACCAAGAACAAAATCCTAAACATTCAGAATTATTTTTTTTAATGAAGAAAAATCTTTCAGGTTGTCTGTACTAAGTCTGGCGTAGTGTAATTAAACAATAACACGCGTGTTTGACGCTTACATTGTACATTCATAGTATGATTCAGTTTAGCATACGGTGCTGTTCTAATCCGAATTGCCATTAATTGTGCTTTGATTTCAAGATGAGTCCTACCATGTTTTGTTTGATAAAAATCTTCAAGTCCCAGTTCAATCATCTTTTGAGTTATTTTAAAAGCGTTCTCAGTGGTCTTTCCATTATGATTTTTTTTTTTTTTTCCATTTTATACCATTTTCTTATACATAGTTTGGGCAGAGTGGCAGCAGATCTTAAGAAGGCAGGACTGCTTGTTGCTGCGGAGACCCCCCCCCTCCCCTTCCCTGTTGCACTCTCCAGCTACCTTACAGCCCCTCACACCCCCAACCTAACGTTACTGATACAACAAAAATGGCAAGCAAGGTTGGGGCTGTCCAGCCATACAGTTTAAAGCCAGATGCCAGGGATTTGAATAAAGAAATACTCAGAAATTCAATTTTGGGCTTAATCGTTTTTTATATTTGTCCCCCATCATCAGAAAAATGCCACAGGAACATATTAAAAAACAATTTTCATGGATGTGGGTCTTTAAGAAACTTCTTCACAGTAAATAAAAGTCAGTTGAGTCTAATTTATTGTTGGTGTCTATTAATGGAAAACATTTCAGAATCATTTCAACTTTTGACAGATGATGAACTGATGTCCGTCAGAGCTTTGATGATAACTCCAGATTTTTATGGCGCAGTCTCAGTGATCTGCTTTTATCGAGATTTAATGAGTTTTCTAATAAATAATTGAGTCACCAAGGATTATTGCAAAAAAGAAATGTGAAATTCCCCTCATGTGGTCCTCTTTTCTGTAAAAAGCCCCTTCCCCTGAATAGACGAACAGGCAGTATTTCATTATTGAGGTAAAGCAGACAGGGTTCTCGGTTCACCGACAGTTTTCAAAGGTTAGTTTCTTCTGCTCGCTTGTTTTTAAGTCCTTCATTTTGCCAAACCCCAGGAGGCTCTCCGCTGTGTTCAAAGCTCCGCTCCCAAGATTATTGATATTTCCATCAAATTCATTTGTCGGTTTAACACGATTTAGTCTACCTGAACATTCGGTCAAAGATGCATCTAAAAAGTGACATCAGGTTTCTTTGTTATCAATAATCTGCATTTCAGGGTAAATCCCAGTTGCAATTGCGGCTGCACTCCTTCCCTCGCAAAAGTTTTCCGCTTTCATTTGGAACAATCTGAAAACAATTTGACAACAAAGAATATGGAAATAGGATTTTATCACCGAGCAGGCAAATCTGGGTTTGATATCTCCTCATATAAACTGTGGGAAATGAACTGCAGGAAATGTTGACATGCAGCTGCGAATCATCTGAAACTGACAAGATGCATTAAACAATCTGCGCATGGTGGTGGCTGGAAGAACATTTGCAGAGAGCGGCAACGTGCGGCTCACATCTCCAGGTCTTCAGCAGTTCAGGCTGTAATGTTCACTGACGGCTGATTTCCTCCCCTGGAAAAACAAATGAGTCAATAAAGGGTTTGTTGACGATTAAGGATGTGGACTTCCTGTAACTCATAGTGCTGAAGGAGAACTCTTTGTAAAACAGGTTCATGTTGTCTGAGAATTCCATCAAACGCCTTCGAACAAAAAAAACACGAATCCCTTAATTCTTTCTTTTAATTAAAACGCAAATCTTAACTTTATATTTGTGTAATTAATGTAGATTTTGTAGCTCAAGGGAGGAGACATGCCCCCAAAAATGTTAAGCTTTTGTTAAAAGTTTTCTGTTGTACTTTTAAGATTTTGCTTTAGCAGAACAATGTAAAAGTCATTTAGATATCACCTCTCCCCCATTTTTCCTTAATGGTACGATCCAGAGCTGACTGAGGCCTGCAGAGTTTGGGATGGAGCTCTTTGGCCTTTTGCTGAGTTTCTCACCGTAGCACTCTGACCTTGGGGTGAACTTGGGAACACATGGGGAAGAATGGCAACTGTCTTGAATGTTGTCCACGCAATTATTTTTGGAATTGATGGACAGCAGCAATTGTTTCTCTAAGGTCAACGCCGACGACACACCTGGAGGTTCTACAGAGGCGAACTGAGCAAACCTTAAAGACGTGCGTAAATCTGATAGAAAAAGAGGAGTTAAAGTTCCAGCTTATTAGATCAGCAGAATCTGATGAAAGTAAAACATTTGTTTGCAAAAGGCTGTTGATGATAATGATGTGTAATTTATGTAAATATTAACACAAAAATGTTAATTGAATCTTATTGATGTTTTCCAAAAGTGACCTATAGAGCTTGAAATTGTGGGACTGAATTAGCAGAAATGAACATGAAGTTTAAACCTTTTTCCAGATAGATAGATAGATGGATATAAATGCTACATAAACTGAAATTTCTGCTTCTTTTTAATTGATTTTATAAAAAAACAAACAATGAATGAACATTATTTCCGTTTCTATGAGATCAGCCAGTTCTTACTACACAAAAAAATGTCATCCTTTATATATTTACAAACATTTATAAATAATTTGTTGAGATTTTTAACCAATTTGTTACTAAAGAGCTACAAACGCTTCTGCAGTACTTTAATGAGTAAAGTATTGTATTATTTAAAGGACCAGTTTGAACTTAATGTTGTAAGTTTTCTTTTTTTGTTCTTCTGTGCCTTTTTTTTTTCACAAAGAGGTACTTTGAGACTCCCGTGTTGTTCAGACAGAAACCTTGAGTATTAGAGGATCCAGCTCTCTGCGGTCCCGCGGGCCCAGCAGCCCCACAGGGACAAGCGCCTCTCCGCTTTATCTGGCGTACAGCCAGGAGGTGTCAGAAATATGGACACGCTTTCACGTGACAGAGACTTTGCCAGCCGCTTTCCCCCCTTTCTTAAGCCCGGCATTCTGTCTGCCCAGCCAGGTATTGTCGGGCCCCGTGAAGGCCCTGTGAATAGTGTCAAACTTGATAGTTCTCATTTTGCTTCCTGTACATGGGCAAAAGAAAAATGGCCCACCGTGTGGGTTTTCCTTTTGTGACGTCCTCTCTAGTCCGCCTGGGAACACACCACATTCCAGCCGCAATCGTTCTCTTTGTGAATCCGGGGATTGTGGGAGGCTGTTATGCCGATAACCCTCCGAGTTCTTAGTGTAATGCAAATATTGCAAGTCTAGACTTGAATGTTGTTGTTACATTTTTTTATATAATCTTGCAGTTTAAAGTATAGACAAACGTTTGCATTACTATAAAAACGTTATGCCTAAATGGAAGTGCTCATCTAATGATTCCATCAAACGTCTCTTTTCCAGAAAGAGATTTAGAACGGGCCTCTTATTTTGGTCTCTGAAAGAGCTTTCTGCACCATATTTTTCGTCTCCAAAGACGGCCAGAACATTGCAGACCCTCCGAAACATTTGTGCTCTCATGTGGAATTGGATCTTTTTGAACTGAAGTCCAGCGACATTTTAAAAAACATTTTTTTTTTATCACCGAGCCCGACATCTAATTTTGTTTGGGCTCAAGACCGTCTTGTGTGTTTTTGTGTCGTGAACCATTACCCCCTCCGAGTGAGGAGAACATGTTTTCCTCCTCTTTGTGACGAGAAGGAATTGTTAAGGTTAAGTAGATAGGGCAGCCGGAAATAATTACCAAGCACTCATGAGCCCCCCCCCTTCCTTCCCCTTTTGTCCGTCCTTTCTCTTTTACTTTATCAATCTTTTTAATGTTGTTTATGATTGAACAAGATCTTTGCTTCTCGGCGTGGAAAATTCAGGTTCACTGAAACGGGCGGCGGTTTAGCCGTTGGACGTGTCATTTCCTAGACTTGGGGAAAAAAAGAAAAAAAAAAAAAAAAGAAAACACTATTGGAAGCTTCTTTGTCAAAGGAGAGGCGGGCTTTTGTGCGGGCTTTTTAGAGAATGACCCCCTTTCTCCAAATCAACTGGCAGATGACAGACAATGATGAAAATTAGATGCTTTGAAGTTCTTACGGCCATTGAAATGTGTAAAATTCTTGTATTGAAAGGGGAGCTCCCTGGAATGCTTCAGTCTTGGGTGGCTGCTGTCTGCAAGCTGGGAGGTTCGTCTGTGTTTTGTCGCCGACTTCCCAACGCTTGTTTGCTAATTCCCTAAAGAATTGGAGCAGATCCTTGATAGCAGCCCAAAGGGACTTGGGTTGCTCGATAATATCCACCGGCCGCGCTCGCTCCAGTCGCCACACTGGCCTACTTTCCTATGCGCTAGAAAAAATCATCTGGAATATGATTAAAAAAAAAGTGTGCACAAAGCACGGAAATGGCTTCCAAGATTCCTCTTTTTCTTTGTGACTTGACTCCAGTATTGATCCTGAACATCTGCACGTTTTGGTACCTAAAACCATTTCACCTTTTTTTGTGTGGCCATGTTTTTGTTCTAATGTACTTCCAATTTTAAATGCAGAATAAAAGAAATGGATGTGTATTTCCTTTTACTTTGAATTTTTTATTTTTCCGATGAATAAGTCATCCAAAGTTTGATATATTTATGTATAAATATTTATGTCTTCTTTAATATTTTTTGTTTTTATTTCTTAAAATAAACCAATTCCAAAATCCAAAATGTTTTTTTGCTCCTGATCATAAAAATGAGAACTTTAAGGCAATCCTGTTGAGGGTTTTTTTTTTTTTAAAACAAAATTTTAAACATTAAAATAAATCTTTCAGATTTGTAATACAGACATATCCAGTGATGTGGATTATGGTTCAATATTTGAATTTATTAATCTGCGGAATATGCTGTTGTCCTCAAAGACGTAAAAAAAAAAAGAGCTGCAATGTGTTTGCATTCAAAGTAAAAATAAAAAGTGAAACAAATGTGCCTTTGAGTCAAAGCTGGAGTTTAAACTGCAACAAACCCACATTTATTCTTATCACTGTCTATCACAATCAGAAGAGGTCTGTCCTCAGAAACATGGGCGTTTCCTGTTTCCTTCTCAGGTTCTCTGCTGCTTTAATCTAACCATTATTATCATGTTAAGTTATTATTTAGATATTTCCGTGTTTTACATTTTTTAGGTATAAAAACGTTTGCTTGTTTCCACTTGTTCTCAATGAAATAGTTCATTTCTATTTGACAATCTTCACATTTAATGGATTTTTACATCCAAAAATGTCGATTTATGACTAACAGTAATTATAATGGCATCATTTACATGCGTATGTGGATGTTTTAATATGCAGGTGTATCTTTATTTTCTTTTACATTTTCTAATCAAGTCACAATTAATCATCCAAGGTTAAATATAGATATAAGGCTCTTTTATCTTCTTTAGTATTTTCTGTTTTGATTGCTTGAAAAAATAAACAATTTCAGGTTATTAATAGATGTCTGCAACTTTAATTCTTAGTTTGTTATTTTATTTTATTTTTTTTTTTTACTATTTTTGTATTTTTTATGATCAAAAAATGGATTTGTTTATAAAGTCTTATTGTACGCCGTTTATGCCATTGTGTCTTTACCTAAAGAAGCGCCACATACATGCCAAAATGATGCTACTTTGAATTTAAAAAAGGAAACTTGTGTGAAAAAGAATTTCATTCAAATGTTTTGTTCACTACAATTTATCTATGATATCATTTTTCTGTGACCTTTTATTCCAACTTTTGTAACTCACTGGTTTGGTTCACCTGTCTGTGTCGTAAAAAAAATGCTTGAGAGATTTTTCTGACGCAGCTTTGAATTGAAGTAAACCTCAGTTTTTGACGAGTCGGCGTGGCGTTTCTGAGCCGCTTTGGACGCCGTTTAGTTCAATGGCAGCAAAAAAAGAAGGGATGGCCTAATCTGATCATGAGATTCAAAATCAGGCCCTATTGACCGGAATCGAATATTGTAGACCAATCAGGGATTGGATATTTATTTTATTATTATTTTGATCAGCTCTGTATATTTTAAGCTTATTAATTCCAATAAATGCCCATATTATTGGAGTGAAACATCAGAATACAGTGGAAGTTTGAACAGGAGGCGGTAAAGTTATCAAGATGTTCACAGATTCAAACTTCTGGGCCGAATAACTGGATTAATAATCATTTAAATCCGACAGCAGATGTCTCTATTGATTTGATTTGACCTAACGCAAACAACGACCTTCAACGTTTTTTAAGATATTTCTTTTATTCTTTTTAATGAGAATTAAACAAAGAGACAACTGTCCTCAGAGTGCAAGCTCCAGGAAAAAGTGCTAAAAAAGATTTATAATCTTTTGAAAAAAAAAAACACACAAAGAAAAAGGTTGTATTGGTATGAGCTAATCATGAATACTCACCATCATATTCATGCTAAAATAAAGATTTAACAAGAAAGTCGTTGTTTTTCATATTTAAGACTTTCTTATGATCATAATTTATCCAAAATGTTCAACAGTTCTGAAAAAAACTAAAAGTACAGTCACCAAACTTTCTCACATGACTAATTATCACCTATTTTTACTAGTTAATAGAGGATTGTTCAAAATAGTGGAAAACTGGATCCGTTTTGGGTTACTTGTGTTGGTTTTTTCATGTGTTACTTAAGTATTGGATCAGGGAAAAAAAATTATTGCAACATTCCTTAAAAGAAGCAAAACACGTCATCATGGATTTAAATAAAAAAAAAAAAAGAACAGAATGAGGCGTTTGTGGACTGCTGATGCACGTCTTCCCTTTAAGACTTTAGACAATTTTACCTGAAGCCTAAAACAAACGGATTCGTTTCTACAAATGGAAAGGATCATTTCGGACTGTCTCCAGCCAATCGCTGAGGACCTCATTCCTTCAGTTTTACAGTAACTTTGTTTTCGTTTTTAAATCTGTAAAACATTTTTAAGCCAACATTCATTGGAGTTAATTTAACCTGTTGATTACGTTTGGAAAAACGCTGCCCTCCTTCATCAGTTAGCTTTAAATTCTCAAAGGTTCCCTTGGAGCCGATCTGCTTCCACACAGATTTGTTTATCCTGGATGTTCGTTGATGATTGTCTTCTTTTTTTTTCCTTCTTCACCACTTTCTCCACTAAAGCCAAACAAAGACCCCAGCCCTTCCAGCCAGTTAATGGCACGACCACTTTCATGCCCCCTAATGAGCTCCGAGCAGTCAGGGGGGGAGACAAAAGACATCTAAGGCTGAGCTGAGCGGGAGGTTAGCCGCAGATTCTGTTTGGTTTCCTACAGAACCAGTGGGCTCCTGTCGGCCCGGAAGCTGGGGAACCTCAGGTTCTGCCGGGTCCTGGTTGCACGGCGCTTGGATCCACTGAAGCAGGGATCAAAGTGTCATCCACGGGATCCAGGATTTCCCAGCATTGTCACGATTATCAAAATATTGTCTCCTGTTGATGGTTTGAGTGTTCAGGCTGATTGGTACGATCATTAATTTTCCTTTTCCAATGTTTATTTGGTAAAATATTTTTACAGATAAAAAGAAAAGTTAGATATATTTTTAGTTTAAGCCAAAAATTTTCCACATTTTCTTCAAAATCAATTTGTTTTATTTTAAACCTGTGAGATCAGCTTTAGATGATCTTTCAGAATGATTTTTCCCCCCCCTGAAACCTGAAGTATTTTATTTTATTTCATTTATTTAAAGTTATTTTTGTGGTTTCAGGTCAATGGCACCAGTCGCACACTTGTGCTCTGCAGTTTGGACCATTTGTTGCAAATTACTGTGAAAAATGAGCCAAACACGTTTAAATATTTGTTGATTCTAGAATATTAAGACTAGACGGAGTTGAATTTGAAACCATTTCTCTTTTTCAAAACCATCAAACAAAATTAGAAAATTGTGATATGTTAACATCTGTATTGGCAAAAGAGCAGTCATTTTCAAAGACAAAAGACCCCTAAACGCTGAAATCCTCTCCACCTTTATCCACCTTTGTCATGGTAGGAGTAACACGGCAATGTAAGGGTGGGGTCAACAAGTCATCTATTTTATAACCCTTGACTCCAACAAGTAGGTGATAGTCTGGACATAAAATGTTTTTAGAGGCTAAGTATTAATGAAATGATTTTCTGCTGATCACGTTCACTCTGAACAGAGAGAAATCTTTATT
Organism: Oryzias curvinotus; assembly: GCA_023969325.1. Classification (NCBI taxonomy): domain Eukaryota; kingdom Metazoa; phylum Chordata; class Actinopteri; order Beloniformes; family Adrianichthyidae; genus Oryzias; species Oryzias curvinotus. The sequence continues at coordinate 29,000,783 of CM043714.1, forward strand.
TATGGTCTGTTGGTGAGAAACAAAAGTCATCACTAAATGCAGCGGTTCTCACAGTCGGCCTCGTCTCCTCTGCTCGTCCCTCAGGACATCACCACCGTGACAGGAGTCCCGGAGGAGCACATCAAAACCCGCAAAGTTCACATTTTTGTGCCCGCCAAAACGGCCATGCAGTCCGGAAACAACAGTGTCAAGAAGTGGAAGATGGACTTTGATACCCGAGAGCGCTGGGAGAACCCGCTGATGGGCTGGGCCTCCACGTAAGGAACCGGTGGTGTGGTCCAGCTGCACCACTAAGCCGATGTTTGCATTTCCCTTCTTTTCCTATTTCCCTCCAGCTCTGTGACTTTTGAAAATTGTGTGTTTCAGAGCGGATCCTCTTTCCAACATGGTGCTGTCCTTCTCCTCAAAGGAAGACGCCGTCGCTTTTGCTGAGAAAAATGGTAATTTGAATTCATTCAGACAAAAAGTTTTTTTTTTTTTTTTTTTGGTCAATTCCAGTCATTACTAACCCTTTAACCCCTGAGATGTTGCCAGCGACACCTGACTGACACACGCTCTTTGACCTATAACTGTTCACCAGCTGATCCTGACACGGCTTATTACTAATGTAAAGTGCTGCACATCAGCGTATGGCCGCTCTGCTCCATTTCAGAATCCGCTGGAATTGAGTAAACGGTTAGAGTTACGGTAGTCAAAAGAATGTAAATGATGTTAAAGGGTTAAACTTGGCTTTCAGCTCATAAAACACAGATTGTGAGAAGTTTACTGTTTAGTTGCCTTTAGTTTTATAACCTTTTCCCTTTATTTACGGACAATCCCAGCTGTTGGTTGTGTGTAAAGTTACTTCAGTTCGAGGCTTAATACTTGAAATCTATACATTTGGAGTAAATCTGTGAATGATAATAAAACAATGATTTTGTTTTTTGGATGAAACGTTGCTCCTTCTCTGTGGCAAAGAAAAAGCTCAGACTTTGAGTTCAAGCGAGACTAAAAGTTCATTGGATTTTGCTTTATTTGGATTAAAATCCAACAACAGCTCATCTTTCTGCGCCAGCTTTGACTCAGATTTAGGATGTGTTTACACAGGAGATTGATTCAGATTTCATAAACCAGAGAAAGTAACAACGAAAAGTTTAGAGCAGAATAACCTCAACTGAAAAAAGTTCAATATTATAGCTTGTTAGTAAATTCAGTGTAGTGAGGTGGTTCAGACTCTTTTTGACGTATACAAAGGACGGAGTCAGGTTTCTCCTTCTTTGTCTCTTTTTCCGTCTTGCTAAGAGTTGGGTTTAGGCTGTAGCGCCCTGAAGTGGCAGCCGTTGGAACTGCGTGATTCAATCCAGAAAAGCTAATAAAAGCTAGCATTAGACTGACCGCACTTCCTGTCGGACTGGAGTTGGGGTCACTTGGACCATCTGTGAAAGTTTGTTGAAAGTGAGCAAAGGAAACAGCCTTTTTCTGTTTATCGCACCACCAAAGTGATTAGAGTTGTTCTGACAACACGCAGCCTGGCGATGTCTACAAAACACCTCATTGTGGTTGGAACTCATCCCCGGGGAGCAAATATAGCTTTCTGAGGCCCATCACTCACGCTGATGTTTATCACTCTAGGCTGGAGCTACGAAGTCACGGAGAAGAGGAGCTCAAAGCCCCGAGTCAAGTCCTACGGAGCAAACTTCTCCTGGGACAAGAGGACCAGGAGAAGCGCCAAGTAAACTGAAGATCCGCCTCGACCGGCATCATTCTTGTCAATAAATGCACCGTTATACATAAATCCGAATCAAACATTTGGGTCATGCTTGCTTATTTCTCAAACACTCACCTCATTACTGACTACCCAGTGTATTCGATCTGATTAATGAAGTTTGTTCTGAGTTTTGTAACAACAAAAAGGAAGACGTTATCACAAGAAGAAACGGGCCAAAGCCGGTGACTTTTTGTCCTCAGAGTCTCTGAAACTCCTTAAGGTCCCACTTCAAATCATCTTTTGAGCTATTGTGTCCAGTGGTCTTTAACGATTAATGTACTTTCTAGCCCAAATCGAAAAACCTGCATCGTTTTCTAGGACATAGTTTCTGCAGATAGTTCTTTAGAAATCCAAGGTGCGGGATTGCACCTGTGCTAACTTCCCATAATGACTTTGTTTACATTCTCTCCCGCTAGTTTACAGCCCTTGCACCCCCTACCTAACATTACAACGGAAAATATGCTACAAGAACATGTAAAAAACACAATTTTCATTGGAGTGGGTCTTTAACCCTTTAATACTGGAGATGTCACCGGCAACACCTTCGTAACCCGGGGCTCTCAGACGTGGTAACTCTTAGACCGATTACACAAATAACGTGAACCAGCTGATTCTGACGCAGAGAAAAGCAACTTTTCCCGTTGGACTTGCGCCGACATGCAACACTCTGTAGATTTAGGTTGATGGCAACTGTAGTGCAAGGCTGCTTTCTCTCTGCTTCTGAACTCGCTGGGTCGACGTTAATCGCATAAACAGTTGAAGGGTTAAGGTAGTCAAAAGAAAGTCAACACTGGAGCTAAAGCTCTGTTGTTAAAGGGTTAACTGGATGTTTTCAGGGCTGCAAATACAGAATTTCAAAAGCTTTTAACCCTTGTGCTATCCTACGGGGTCAAGATGACCGTTGACGTGTTCTCCCTACCATGACAAAGGTGGATAAAGGTGGAGAGGATTTCATGTAATCCATGGAAACCAGTGAAGCCAGCACATTAACAAGTATGCAGTGGTTAGCCAGTCTTTAAAGAATTACTGTCTACCTCACGTCTGGGTTACCTGGGTTTTTTCATCACTCACTTTTCACGCCAGTCATCAACTAAGCCTTCTCTCGCATAATCATCTCATCCGATCACAATCAGATTTTTGGATCGCTTATCCCACCAACATGCAGGACTTCTTAGAGTCTAACCGCCAAAGACTAAAGACTTATTTCAAGCACATCTTTTGTATCACAAATAAATATTTATTTATTCAGATTCCTAAGATCTCTGCTAATTGAAATTATGATTGCCGGTATGCCATTTTGTTGCCCAAATAAAAAAACAAAAGACGGTGTTGTTTTCTTTGACATAGTTTCTGCAGAGCGACATCAGTTCATTAGAAAATTACCTCTGACTTGTAGGCGTGGAGCGACCCTTAACCCCCCCCCCCCCCCTCTTTTCCATCACTCATAACTGAGAATTCACACGCTCTCCAACTAGCTTACATTCCCTCACACTCCCAATCTAACATTACAGATGGAAAAAAAATGGCGAGCTACGTTGGAGCGATCCAGTTTTGAGCCAGATTCCAGCTAAGACGAGGAAGATCAGGACGTGCATGGATCTAGTGGATTTACCTGAATGGTGCCAGTATTTTCTACGTCACAATTACGCTCGTTTTCAAACGGCAATTTTTATATCTGTCTCTGATTCACAAAAAATTGACGAAAGAAATACTCAGGAATGCAATTTTGCGCTTCTTTTTGATACATGTCCTCCATCATCAGAAAAGTGCCATGTTAAAAAAAAATACAATTTTCATTGGAGTGGGTCTTTACTGTGAGAGATGGTCGTCTATAGTTCGAGGACACGAGGTCACCAGCTAAATGTTTCCTCTCAAGCAAAGAAACCTTCTTGAATCTTTATGATCTAATCTTTAAAATGTCGTCAAAATTGGCAAAAAGCTTTCAACTGTTCAAACCCAGATTAAACCACAAAGAGAAAAACAGGATTAGTCAGCTTTTTCTGTGAGAACCTTCTGCATGAATCAGCCCCTCGTTTCCACTGTGGACTAGAAAGAAAGAATGCCTTTCTCTCGAAACTATCTGCCCCAGAGCCGCGCTTCTCTGCAGGCCTTCTGAAATAAAGCTGAGATCTTTCAAAAAGCCATTAATTCTTTAAAACGCTCAGCTTTACACACTTGTTTACGGTCTTTGTGTTCATTAAACGGTGGTGTTGCTTTGAGTCCCCAGTTGCATGACTGCCCTGACATTCACACACCAATCATGGGAGCTTAATTGGTAAAGCCCTTCATTAAATAACGCGGCGCATCGCAAATCTCTTCACAGCCTCGCGCTCGCCATTTATGCTGCTCCGTTACTCGGCACATCAGAGGTGCCGCTCTGATATGAGCGAAATGGCCCATCTGAACAGCAGGGCATGAATGACAGCATGTGTTTGCTTTGAAATTTCTCTCAGAGAAGCAGAGGGGGGGGAAGAGAGCGCTCTTGGCACAAGTTTTGTGTCATAAAAGTTGAAAGCATTCCACCCGTCTTGGCCTATAAGCACAATAAATTATGAGAAATGAGAATGGCAGCGCAGTGGCATTGTTCGAACCCATCATTACAACACAAACATCAGCGATACAAATGCTCTGATCCATCCGGCCGTAAACATGGGCTCAGAGTGTTCAGCAGCACTCTTATCTTTAATTGCTTTGGATGCACTACTGATGGAACTTTGTTTTTTTTTAAACTGAAATTTTAGGGCAATTTTTCACATTTAAAACGAGATGATAAGGATTTTGTTTTGTTACTATCCCAGCTACCTACCAGACGGTTTGAATTCCACCTATTGCTTGGTCGGTGGTGAAACAAAGATGGATGGTGTTACGTTGGTGGCGCTCGCTGCAGCTCTCTGCTGTCGACGTTTTTTTTTTTTTTTTTTTGGAAGGTCCACTTACATCATTCTTTGCAGTTGTTGGCCTCCCACAAAGATCTAATGAGAGCCTGTTGTGTGCAGGAAAAGTTGTGTCACAGCGCGTGCACACCAGCTGGCAGGAGCAGCACGCGGGAGGACCAAATATCTCACTGGGGATGCGAGATATTCTAACATTTCCATCATCTGACCTCTCAGGAAAAAGCTGCCCTCTAAATAAGACATTTTTGGGTTTAAAGGTCCAAAATGAAACAAAAAATCCTTTTTTTTTTCTTTTAGCAAATGTATCAATTTAAAGCAACATTAAAGCAGCTTTGCAGTTTCTTGCATTCACATCCATTTGTTTTTCAAATTCTGCTGTTGCATCACCTATACAGTTTACATGAGTCTGATCAAGTTTCTGTTTTTTATGAGTATAAAACTTTTTCTCCATCACACATTGAGAGAAATGAAGGTTAGAGCTGCGCCAAACTGATTTCTTTCACCTCCATAATGGAGTCTTTGGCCCGCCGTCATAAAACCGGGCCTGATTAAGCCCAGCATCCTGCTTCGCCTCAGCAGCTGGACAGAGGAGTTCACGTTTGCCAACAGCGTTATTTGTTAAAGGAGCTTCAAAAATAACACGCACCTTCCCTCACGCAAGGCGCCTCTGGGCCCACCATGACCTCACCATCCCTGCTCTCCGCAGACAGGCTCTCTGCAGCACATGTTGTTTACCGACAGTCACCATAAGGAACAAACACGATCTGCATCAAAAGTGTGAATGCAGTTGGTTTGCCAACATTATGTAATTTCAGATTTTTATCGTGGAAACCACATCAAGGGGTTGAAACCATTTCTGATGACATGAAACAGTCATAACGCCAAAAACAAGAAATGAAAGTGGTACAGAGAAGAAACACCTGCAGGAAAATTTCCGTCAACTCATTCGTTAAACTGGAAAACACGCCTGAGGCACGACTGGAATTTAAATTAAATAATAAAAAAACAGTTTGGTTAATGATTATCATTACTGGAAGTTTACTATCTAATAGCAGAGTTTAGAAGGTCATCGGTTAAAGCGTCACATGGTTTGCCTGAAGGCTGACGCTCATTTAAACTGAACTGAAATAAACTCCATGACTGTCAGCAGAGGTATGAACTGGTGTTTTTTTTTTTCTTAAACCTCACAGGCTGCAGATCTGGGAATCCCAACCCCCTTTGACATACTTTGTCATTGTTATGTGCCATTGTAGTATATAGTAATGACTTTGGGTTATTAGGTGGGGGAGGTGCATTGTGGGAGTTTATTGGTTCTCTTGGGGTTGTGTACTAGTTTTAATTACTAAAGAAAATCCTATTTTTTGTGTTTTCAACATGTCCTTGTGGGATTTTCTGATGTTGGTGGACATTTATTTGGACAATCAGTTTAACCCTTGTGCTATCCTATGGGGTCCAGATGACCCGATCCTTACATTGACGTGTTCTCCCTACCATGACAAAGGTGGATAAAGGTGGAGAGGATTTCATGTCATGTGAAGATCACAAATCATTGAAGAAAAAAGGTTCAGCGCACTGTCCTTACTTATATTTTGAACCACTGGCCCCTGGAGGGCTCCGTGAGAATGCATTTCTCAGTCTGTCAGATGAAAAAGAAAATGCTGTTTGAAAAATGTGCATTTGTGATGTGGAACATATGCTGGACGGGCCACGAGCTCCCTGCTCCGCTCCATTCTGATGCATCCACTCGTAGATCCACGTATGACTGTGTTTCCTCTGTACGGCTGGATAGCTCCAATATTGTTCTCCATTTTTGTTGCTAATGTTACTTTGGGTTAACCCTAGCTGCATGATGGGGTATCAGCAGAGGCCTACTTCCACAGCAACAGCCCTGCCCACGACTCGCAGGCAAACTTCTGATGAATTCCTGCCGCTCTGCAGAAACTATGCCCTCGAAAACGACACAGGTTTTTTACATTTTGGCTAAAAAGGGCATAATTAGAATCTAAAGACCACTGGGAACACTTTTACAATAGATCAGAATATAGTTGAAGTGGGACTTTAAGTTGGAATTACTAAAGTGATGTTTCTCCACACACTAGTCTAGTCTCTACGAGTGGATGCATCAGAAGGGGGCGGAGCAGAGGGCTTGTGACCCACCCAGCGTTAGCAGATAAACTGTTTCTGTAAACAGCATTTTCTTTGTCTGCTCCTGATTTACAACAATTTGAACAAAGAAATACTTTGAAAAAATGCAAATTTAAGGTTCATAAGCTTAAGCTTCAAACTCAGTTTCAGCCGCAGAGACCAAAACGTACCGTATTTTCCGGACTATAAGTCGCTGCGGAGTATAAGTCGCACCAGCCCAAAAATGAATTATAAAGTAGAAAAAAACACAGATAAGTCGCACTGGACTATAAGTCGCATTTTGACAGGAAATTTATTTGACAAAATCTGAGACCAAGAATAATAATTTACTTTATTTTTTACTATTATTTTTAATAATAACTTGCACAACCTCATATGACGCAATCATAGCCGACTGTTTATCTCATAATTTCACAGTAATTCTTTCTCATACTTATTTCTTTCTTTCTTTCATGAAGCATCATTGGCCAACTAATACTCTGTTTTCATCCTGTATTTGTAGAAACAGTTGCCATTTTTATTGCATTTCTGAATCTATGAAATCATTGGAAAATAGAATATTATGTTGTTAGCCTTCAAGATCTTACTGTAAAAAAAAGTTTGCTGATTCTCTTAACACTTAACATACCTCATACATCAAATTGACCCAGGAACATCATCTCTGTTCCTCACAAATGAACATAACAGGAGGGTTAGCAATGTATTTATTTCAGTTTATTTCTAATATAAGTCGCTGTGGAGTATAAGTCGCACCCCTTGCCAAACTAGGAAAAAAGGGCGACTTATAGTCCGGAAAATACGGTGTTCAGAGCACGTTAGATGTTTTGATGTAGTTTATGATGGATTTGATTTTTTCCAATATCTAAGCTACTATTGTTTTGAACATGGGCACATATTTCCCGCACTTTAGCCTTTTGACTACTTTTACAAAAAAGAAAATTTAAAACAAGCAGCAGCTCTCATCTGCTCCGACTCAAAGTTTCAAGAAGCATCCGTCTTTATCTGTGCTCGTAGTAAAAGTCTGCATCTCTGTCTGTATGCGGGCACATTAGAGTCTATAAAATGTCCAGACTGCGCATTAGGACAGGGAAACATCAATGCGGAGCAGTTTCTCCAGGTTTTAGAGCAACACGTGTTCCCCATTCAGACAGCATCGTATTCAGCACAGCCATGCCAAACTGTATTCTGCGCCCATTAGAAAAGGCACGGCGCCGACTGCAACCATTTTATGCATCGTGAATAAAAAAAAAGGATACAACAACAAAGGAGACAGGAGAGAAAAAACAAAGTTCCTTCCAAAGCTGGTCTCCTAAGCTTAAAAAAGGATGGAGTAAACATCACTGTCCCGAGTTTTATTGCTGCCATCAAGTTCAAAATGATCTAAATTAGTTGTTGAATTCTCTCCAGTAATGCTCCGCTTTCCAGGGTTTTTTTTTTTTTTCTTTTTAGCTGGACTCTCTTCGTCCAAAAGAATCCAATCTGCCGGTTTCTCTGTACCTCCACATTTCACAGACACCGGTTTGTTTTTGTTGTTCTTTCCAGGACAGATTCATCCAAGAGACACGAGTCTGACCAACACCTCATCTCTGGATGTGTGGGGTCGCTCTGATTAACTTATTTTTGGGCAGGTTGTTTAATTTTTTAAATCAAAGTGATGATATTTTTCTGATTTCGCATGCTTTTGATGTGTTTAGACTGGCCTGAAACACACATTCCTGTCCAGTTATCTGGGCCGTGAGAGGTTCTTCTCAAAAAAGGGGACTCTGTCATCATGTGCACTGCTCCGCTAAGGAGAAATCGTGCAATATGATCAGGGAGGCTACCAGATTCCCTCTGCAGTGTAGTAACAGGCCAAAAGCGCAGAGATGAGGTTTCCTCGGCAACCAGGAACACAAAGCATCCCGAGCAGATGGGTGAGCCGCCTCAGAGTCCAGAACATCAAGGAGCAGCAAAGGAAAAACTGATACTCGCGCCCAGACCAAGGACCCAGACAACAGAAACGCCTGCGATGAAGCCCACGTAAACAAATAAACACGTCTAGAATGACAGCAGAAGCTAAAAGGGGTGTTAGCAGGTGATCCGGTGGTGGATCATTTATCAGCCGGGCCACATTTGGAAGTGCTCAGGCTCGCATTGTGGTGGGCTCTCAGACAGGTGTAAAAGCAATCTGTGTGGTGAGAACAGTCTGTTAACCAACCCCCCCCCCCCCCCCCCCCCCCCCACACACACACACACCTCTGACTGTGAACAAAGCATAAAAAAGCACAGAAAGTCTCCTAAAACAAGAAATCTCAGCAAATCTTGCCTCCTAAATCCTTTTCCTCCCCCCAGATCGGAGCAGATCTATAAAATTTTACATCTTTAACTGGTTAGTTTCCCAGGACTAGCTCACACGCGTTAACAGGTTGTCAAACAGATCAAAAGTCCTGCACCACAAATAAAACCAAAGTGTCTCCATGTGGTGCAAGACGTCCACAGCAAACAACCTTTCTGCTGCTTTACCTTCGATTTTCCATGTCTGTATAAAATATTACTGCCAGCAACCGAACCCACAATCTCGATGGAACAGAATGAAACACCGACAGTGAAGCATGAGGAAGTATCCCCTTTAAAACTTTATGGTGAGCCGTTTTCGTCTGGAGGCCTGGACCATGTCAGGGGCTGCTGCCTTCCCATTTTTTTTTTTTTTGTGAGTTTGTTTTGACTTTGCCGCAAAAGAGTACAGAGTTGATGTCTCTGTCTGTCTTGCAGTCTCACGGAAGTCCAAACCCAGTCTTCCAGGACCGTCCCACTTGTTTTCTAAGTTATCCCAGCTGTGTGGACTGCTGGATCGGGTGTGTCATTCACCTGTATCCCTTGCGCTTTCCTATGACCCCACCCTTCCATTGACGTGTTCTCCCTACCATGACAAAGGTGGATAAAGGTGGAAAGATTCCATGTAATCCATGGACACCAGTGAAGATCACAAATCATTGAAGAAAAAGGTTCAGTGTCTTGTGGGTCTAGATGACCCAACTCCCAATGTTAAAGTGCCTAGGATAGCACAAGGGGTATACTGCAAAAAGGGGAAGGCTAGAAATAGGAAAAGAGGACTAATCTTACAAAGAAAATCCTTAGAAAGTAGAAAAAGGATCTGTCCAGGTCAGTTTTACTGAACAAAAATATAACATAATAGTAAGATATCGAATTCTAGAAACAAAGAGTTCCACACAAGCATTCAAAAAGGAAAAATAAGCAAAAAAGGTTAACTGTTGGATAGAATTACCTAAAATTAATTGTTTTACAGCCCATTAATAAGCATTTTGTATTTTTTGAATATTTATGTACCTAATCGTAGTTTATCCTGATTAATGACAGCAACAAAAAATGAACAAAATGTGAACAAAATGAGAACGTTAGTAGACGTTGGCCCATTTTAACAAATCCTCCTAAAATTGAAAACTAACACTTATTCTTAAAACATAAATCTATACTTATGTTTCCAAAAATGTCTTTAGATGTGTTATGAACATTGCTTAAATAGAGGAATTTGAGTTTTTGTTTTTTTTTACTGTCAAGACTTTTAAGCAACATTTTGACTCATTTTAACAATTATTTCCTTCTTTCTTAAGTATTCCAGACTGTGCCGATACTTAGAAAAGCTTGGAAAAGTGTAGAGCACTACAGCCATAAGGGGGCTCAAACCAGGGTCTCGTTCTGCCAGTCCCAAGCCCGGATAAATACAGGAAGGGCGTCCGACGTCAAATCTTTGCCAAACCAAATATGCGAATCCGACTTATGAGACTTAAGTGTAAAGGCAAAGAAAAGTTAAAAAAAAAACTTTTAAAAACCTGGTTAAATATCTTTAAGTCTCAAAACAAGGTTTTAAATGTTTGCAAGCATCAAATTGCTTGCATTACAGAAAGGTGTACTGCAAAACATGTGTTTGCTTTAATAAAAAAGTAGCCCTAAATGCTTTGAGGTGTGGGCAGATTCTCAGCCTTCACCGCTATTTGCATAGAAGTAGATCCCTCCGTAAAGCTATATTTATACGAAGTTTAGCCTCAAATTTAAAAGAATAAAACAAAAAAAACATTTTGTCCAAACATTCATACCCCCCCCCCCCCCCCTTTAGTAACATCTGTCCAGCACGAGAGGCCTTCAGCTCTTATTTGCTGGAAAGGACAAGTTTAGAGTAAAAGAAAAAGGTTAACTATTCCATCTTAAACTATTCCTAGAGAGGCTGAAAAGGCATATTCTAAGGACCATTGCACTTGTGCGTTGCAACCAAATTCATGGCAATGTTTCAGCACCCATCTGTTAACTTTGAAACCCTTTAAAACACCAATCTTTGCAGTCCTAATATTGCCCATTTATATCCTTTTCTAAGTTTAGAGGAAAAAGCAAATATAGTTTTAATAATACGGCCCGTAGACTGAGAATTTCGAGGAAACCCCATCAGCTGAAGGACAGTCATGAGTTCTCCCCCCCCCCCTCCCCAAGACTTCTGTTTCTGAAAGATGGTAGAAGTAGAAAAGAAGAAACGTTTCTGGCTACTTTACACTGCAAAAAAAAGATCTTTAGAACTCAGTTACAAAATTCTAACCCCATTTGTAGATTGAAGGGAAATGGATTCGCCAAGAATTCCTATTTTTAGGAAAACAGAGGACTTTTGTCGTTCACACTTGTTTATTTTAACACTGTTCTTTATAAGATTATTTTCTTGCAATACAGAAAGCATTTTTTTAAACAAGAGACTTTTTACTTTCTTAAAGCGTGTGTCACACAGCCACTACGTACATTTTGCACATTTTCCACGTATGAAGTGTGGGTCTTTCCTGATACATGCGTGATACACTTAATTCAAGTGTTTTTTGTGTTGATCATTCGTCGATGTGCGCAGATGGATTTTTATGTGAATTTGATTTTGCAGAGTTTTTGCGAGATCGAGGCTTTTCACGATCATTCCACGTATGTCTAGCGACTTTTTCACACTTGTACCAGCAATGTATGACTTTTATATCGCGTATGCGGTGCGCATATCACGTTAAAATTATGTAATTGACGCACAAATCACTAATGAATTGCATATAAACACCACAATAATCACGCACGGTTCATGCTCTACGTTGATGACGTGCTCTTTGCGTGGTTCATTCGTACTTTTTCTGTGGTTTTAACTTGGTTCATCCGCGATACATCTGTCAAAAATTTCATGCAGAGACCACAACTTTTCTCTCTTTTTCCACGTATATTCAATTATATTCAACTATCCAATTTTCATCCATGCAATATCCACAAAATGTACGTAGTGGCTCTGTGACACGGACTACTTTATTTTTGACGTATAGAGTAAACATAGATCAGCATCAGCAGGGCATCAGATGCGAAAGTTACTGACTTTGAGTTGTTACTAAAGAAAAAGAACCACAAGTTTTCTGCAAAGAAGAACTGCTGACATAAACATAAACCTCCGCTCTTGGGTCACATGGTATCCTTTTGACACATTGACCACACCCACTAGAAAATTCTGAGCAATCCCACAATAGATTTTGTAAAATCATTTTTTACTTGTTCTGTAGAAACGAACACTTGTTTCTTCTGGAGTATGAACCTGCCTTAATTCAGTGATTTCAAATAAAAAGTCCAAGTATAGAGCCCTGAGGAACACCTCCACTGAATAGATTTGACTTCAACTAAAAGATTCAAAGAAGCAGATTCTTCATTCATGTGTCAGCCCATGTTGAGCATCGTCATTCGAATCAAGTCCAGTTTGTTCTTTAGCGCTTGTGTGTGTGTGTGTGGGGGGGGGGGGGGGCGGTGTAACTTAGGTAAATGGACTGTAAAATTTGTTTAAGCAGATCAGCTATGAAAGTAATAATAAGCGGGAGCATCTCCATGAAAAGTCTGCTTGGAAGGGGTCTGAAAGACAGGTTCCTGCTTTGGATTAAGCTCTTGTTTTTGGAAGCTCAGACAGTTCAACAGGGCAGAACCAGTCTGAACATAAATCAGCTCCTACATGAACTTCAGCAGCGGCTTGATGATACATGTGCGACAGCTCTCACTAAGATGCCAGGACTGGAACTTTTCCTCTCAAGATGAAGATTTGTGAGGAGAGAAAAAAAAAAAAAAAAAAGACTTGAAGTCAACAATGAAGTCCAGGTATGTGGCAGAGAAAAATGAAAATCTCTGCACAAACTGGGACTTGTAGCTGCAGCTATTGTGTCACGTCAGTGTGGTGGTATGCAGTGGGCTCTTCTAAAGCAAAACTATGAAACGTTTAATTATAATAAACCTCAGTCCTGCAGAACATCCCTGCTTGTTGATTTTGGGCGACGTCTGATTAGAGCTCATTTATCAGAATTCCTCTCAGTGAGATCATTGATGTTTTTGTTGATGAAGATCAGGAAAGTTTTTCCAGAGTATCTATCTTACAAATCAGATTTCCAGGAGTGTAAATCATCAAAGTCAGCAGAAGGAGGATTTGAGCGTAGCACCTCTTCAAAGGAGGCCAGTCGGATGGCGTGTCATTCGCCTTTGCCTCTCAGGTCTTGGACCAGAGAGAGTTTGGGGTTAGGAAGCCCCCCTCCTGGGACTGAAGGCATCCCCACCGTAACACACACATGTTCCGCTTTCATTCAGCTGCTGTGTTCATCTTCTCTGCTCTCCCATTCACACCGCCATCAGGTTGGACACACAAACAAGTTCTCCTGAAAGAGATCAAAGAGGCTGCTGGTTAGTGAGGATGACAGAAGAACTCGATTCAGATGCTTCAGCGAGCACTTCCCTGGTTTGGTCGAAAATACTTGTTCATAGTTTCAAACCGTCAGGGCCCCAAAAATGCACCTGAGGACCTCCAAACTAAAATTAGGCTCCGCAAATCACCTTAACTATCCTAACTTCTGCCTCAAAAAGAAAATAAAAACTAAACACTGTGGAAGTAATTTTTAAAAATGTCTGGAAAAGCGATTTATTTCGCATCTGTTTGAAGTTGCCTGACACATGGCGGGGGACGAGCAATTGTCCCCCGAAGAGTTAATTGATGGAGAGGAGAAAACCTTTGGGGAGGGAAAAGTTCAGTCCTCTGCCTCCGTGTCCCGTTTGAAGGAGATGAGAGTTGGCAGTGCGGGAGAGGCTTGAAGATTAATGTTGCAAAAGGGGGCTCTGACAGCCTTTCCGCTGGCTGGGGTTCTCTTGGGTGGCCCGATTGGTCTTGGATGTCACTTTTGCTACTTAATCTTGTGTATGTGAACCAGGCTGGGTTTTTTTTGGGGTGCTGGGGTTTAAAGAAGAAATGGCAGTGGGGGGGGGATTTGCAGAAAGCAGGAATGTCACTGTAAAAGTTTAAATGTGATTCTTGTTTATTTGGTTGAAGTAAATCAGCCTTGTGAGGATTACATTTCCAGTGATGATTCATCACTTATTTGTCAAAATTAGAAACCGCATTCAGACTGCGTGTAACCAGATTAAACCAGATTGTTTGACAGAATCTGAAATTTGCTTCGGTCATTCATTAATTAACTTTTTTTTTTAGAATCTTTTATGTCCATATTTTAGAATAAAACTCTCCTAAATTCTGTCGTGCAAAAACCATTTACATAAAATATGAAGGTGTCGACTTTTTTCTCTGATGAAGGTTTTTATTTTATTTTTTTTTATGTTTTTTATTCAGCAAACGCTTCAATTCTTTTAAAAGTTAATAAAGGAAGCTGGGCTAATAGATTTGCACATACAGTTTATATGCAATTCATTAATGATTTGTGCATCAATTATGTAATTTTCATGTAATATGTGCGTCGTAAAAGCGATATAAAAGTTGTACATCGCTGGTATGTGTGAAAAAGCAACAAATCTGAGTAAGCATATCACAAAAACCATACACAATTGTGGTGGGCCGTGGTGCAGCGGTAGGGCGGTCGACTCATGATCATAAGATTGCAGGTTTGATTCCCGCCTTGCACGCCCGTGTCCTTGGGCTGAAACTCTCGCACATCGACGGTTGATGAACGCAAGAAGCACTTATGAATGACATTCATCACGCATGTATCACGAAAGAAAATGACTTTATTTGTAGAAAAAACACAAAATGTACACAGTGACTGTGTGACTCCGCCTTTATATTTGTATGTAACCCTTGTGCTATCCTAGGCACTTTAACATTGGGAGTTGGGTCATCTAGACCCACAAGACACTGAACCTTTTTTCTTCAATGATTTGTGATCTTCACTGGTGTCCATGGATTACATGAAATCCTCTCCACCTTTATCCACCTTTGTCATGGTAGGGAGAACACGTCAATGTAAGGGTGGGGTCATAGGATAGCACAAGGGTCAAGACCCCTGCAACAATCACAATATTAGATCTTGCTACATCGTTTTTCTTAAAGATCTTTTTTTCAAAATGTTCTGTAACTTTTCATAAAAAGTTTCTCAGCCGATGACAATTTTTAAACGCCTTTACCTATAAATTATTACAGACAAAATGATTTATTAAGGCTCTCACTTTATAAATAATTTCAATAAGACAATACCTCAGCTACCAGTTGCTTGCATTCCTTTATTTTAATGCCAGAACGAATAAATTGTTTTATTTCTGTTGCTTTTCCTTAACATTTTTGTGATTGAAAATGTAGTTTCAGTTGAGTTGAAAATGAGAAGTTTTGCCATCATAAAATAAAACTGCTCTATTGTGAAGTTAAAGTGTGAGTGGTTAACAAAGCAGGTGCAGCCTGGCAGGCTCACGCAGCAGCGTGTCTCTCCGTGGTTAATCCCATCACCTGATGTTTAGGTTCTGTCCCGGGAGCAGCAGTAAACAGATGGGACGTGTCGCCGCGTGATCCCGGGCCACTGGACTGCAGATGCCTCCTGATTTTCAAAATGACCGATAAAGATCAAGGCCTTCCTGATCACGTCCTTCTGTCTTGTCATTGACAGTCAGACTCGTGGAATAACCCGTGAGTGAAATCAGACGCTCAAATGACTTCCTTTGGTCTGCTTTTTTTCTTCTTCTTTTTTCTAAAATAGATGTTGAAGATGGCGTCCCCCAGGGTCGGTGAGCGGCTGCGCCGTTTGTGGCGGCACGTGTGCTGACATCCTGAGAAGTCTTGATGTCAGCGGACCAAATGCTGAGCAAGCTCCTTCCAGCTAATGTCTCTAAGCCAAACTAAACTGGTTTCTCACTCGACCTTTCTGACATTTAACCCTAATCCTGAACACCTTTACCACTATTTCTGGCTGCAGCCGTAAGCTTATTCTCACCATCTAACCTGCATTTGAACGCAGCCTACTCCCTCAGTCGTCTCCACTGTTCACTCAGGTCTTCTTCGTTTCCAGCAGGATTAGGGAGAACACTGCTCTCTAACCAAATATGGCTCCGGCAGCGATCAGTCTGTTCCATGCAGAAAGTTTGGAAAAACACAGGTGTTCCCTCTCTGCAGAGAACCATGTTTACTAGATCCTCCACGCAGCATGCTCGCCGTTTCCTCCTTTTTCATGGAGGGTTCTGAGAGCTGCAGGCTGCCCACATAGTGCCGTCACCGGGACCGCTTTCCCCATAAACTGTTTGGATTCAATGAGCTAATCCACCTACAGAGCTGGGCTCTGAGCCACGGAGCAACAGCAAACGGGCCGCTGTGTACCGGCCACAACAACACTATCGCCACAGATTAAATATTTACAACATATTAGCCACTGATGAATCATTTGTGGCAGCACGCTTACTGCATGTTTGTTATCCCACTGCAATTAGGCAAAGAGAAGGAAATGACTGCGGCGCTAATCTGAAAGTGACGGCATTCCTTCTCACGGTTGTTCACCCAGATCCGTCGCCACACCGCCACCAAAAACTCACAGCCGTTTGCAGAGAAACGTCCCGTTTCTCATCGACATCGCTGCAGACGAACGATTCCTTCGAACTAATCCGGTCATATTAAAAGCTGTGGTTGTTATAGTCGGTTCAGTTTGATCCGATTCACTGACCTAAAATCAATTAAGGACATCTTTGGACAAAACGTCAGCCAGTGCAACTCAAAGATAAATACCTGGGTACTTAACAGAGGAGATGACGTTTTCCAGATTCCTTGTATTTCTTACAAGATAATCAGGTGTAAATTAAATATGTGTCCAAACAAACAAGTAAACAAGAAATCTTGTCAAATCCATTCACATTTTAGTTCCCTAAAGTTGTTGTTTTCCCACATCCAAATAAGCTAAAAACATTATTAGAACATTCTGTCACACTGTATGGTCACGTCTTCGCTTAATTCAAAGTTATTTCATTTTGAAACGATTTTATAAAGGTATAGGTCGATTCGATGAACAACTCAGACAGATTGATCTGGTTTGATTTTTAGGAACATAAAGTAATTCATCAATTAATTGTTTCAGCCCCTCCTGCAAACTCTGCAAAGCCCACAGAGGGCATGGTAAAGACATCCAACCACTCCCAGACAGGCAGCGAAGCTGGACTGTAAACTGGACTGTAAGCTGGACTGGATTCCAGACCACCAAGTGGGGATGAGCACGTCAAAGACTCACTCTTCAGTGAAAATGGTGTTTTGGGTGTTTTGAGCATTTTCCTCATGATGGAGAACACCAAAGAATTTAAGATTCAAACTGTGCTTCTGAGTATTTATTTCTTCAAATAGGGATGACAAAAACCCGTGTCCCTGCTCCGCTCTATTTGGATGCGTCCACTTCCAGACAAGTAGATCCATGAACGTCTTCATTTTCCTCAGCTGAGCTTGTATCTGGCTCTAAACTGTACGGCTGGATCGCTCCAATATTGCCAAACACTTTTTGTTGCACCGCTAATGTTATTCTGGGGTTGTGATGGGCTGTAAATTAGCGGGAGAGAGTTTTAACGAAGGCGTGATGGGATATCAGCAGAGGGTTTCTTCTGCACCGACTGTCCCTAATTTCCAATAAACTCCTGCCGATTCCACAGAAACCATGTCCTAAAAAAAACAACAACAGGCTAAAAACGGTAAAATCAGAATTAAGAAACCACTGGAAACACTTTGAAAGTAGATCAAAACGTGGTTGGAGTGGGACATTAAGGTCACGCTCAGATGGTTTTGGTCAGAGACCTGCAAAGGACAGCTGGAATCACCTGCATAGATGGGTCAGGAGCGGCATGGATGTGCACTAGCTGCCCTCCACAAAGCAGACATGACTTGGGGGAGGAACTCCCAAACGTGACTGGAGGGGAAGCAATAGTTTCCATATTTTGGCTTCGGTTGCAAAAGATCCAGCGGTGGCCACCACTACCGGTAATTGACCTTTTGGAGGAATGCAACACCTTCTCCTTGACTGACGTTTGCTTTTAGCTGTAGGATGGGGCAGTGGGCTGGTGGAAGGCGATAGCAGGAGGGGGGGGGGGGGCAGATCCTCTGGAGATAAACCGCCATGCCCCCTGTCCCTCAGACAACAAAGAAAGTGAGTGATGTTTGTCTGAAAACCAAGAGCCACGGACCCTCTTGTTTTGATGTGTGGGCCACCTGGGATGCGGGTCTCCATCAGCACTCTGTCCGAGGAGAGAGGAAGAGAAACAGGACTCACAGATCTTGTCCCCAGGACAAACAATCTTAGTGACAAGGCTGCTGGAATCACCCCGCAGACGGGGCTTTTCAACCAGGCAGGAAAAACAAGAGGTGGCCTGAGACGAATATCACCGCCTGATCTCCTCAACTTTCACAAAACAAGAGTTTGAGACGAGAACCCCTGCAACTCAAAGTCACCAAGCAAAATAAATAGAAAAAAAAGATGTTTTTAGCTTTCTTTTCTGTAAACCTGGTTTATTGAGCATTTTGATTATTTCATATAAAACATAAACACACATTTCCCAGCCCTCTTAAGCTAAGGACATAGTGGTGACAAAAATAATAGTCACATGCAATAATAATAAATACTAATAGTTATAAAATAAATACATTTGACTAGAACAGGACTGGTGAATGGCTTTTTTCTTCTCCTTCTCCTCCAGTTTTAAGTATTTGCTGGTTGAGATCTTTATTAAGCAAGGAGTTCCATCGTTTAAAAACGTATTTTGAGCCTTTTAATACGATTTTTCTTTTTTACAATTTGATCAAAGGCAGAGCTAAGACATTGGGGATGGTGGAGTGGGCCTCTTCCAGAGCAGCAGAATCCGTCGTGAATGAAATTCTGTGTTTTTGCTTGACTGACATCTTTACTTTAGGGTTGGGAAAACCAAACGTTCACTTTCTGGGCACAAGACTCAGTCTGATGTCCGAGTATGTTAAAACTTGCCCCAAGCCATGACTTCCAGAACTCTTGGAGATTTGAGCATGACCAAATCACGCAGGTGAGGTTACACGGAGTTTGTGAGTATCGATCACACCTGTCTATAACCTTTGGCTAGATATTACATTTTGAGCCTGGATTTACTGTATTGTGATCTGTGGACCACCTTAAATTGTATTGGTTGGAATTAGCAAAAATGCTGACCAACTCTGACTCTCATTTAGTTTTTTATCTTGATATTTTTAGGCATTTTAGGATCGTTTAACCCGGCAAACTCAAGAACATTGCAAAAACAGCCCCCTTAAAAATAAGTTGAAATTCTTAAATGTGGACTTTTTCTTTAAATAATAGAAAAAAAAACCCGGTGGGGTTAAAAATGGCATCACCAAGAATTCCTTTTGGAAGAAATTTCTAGACATGTTTTCTAAAACCAGGAGGATTTTGCTCTGGAAAAAGGTTCTTGATCAGATTAATACTTACAAGACAGAAAAGAAGACATTTTTCTCTAAAAAGAAAAAAAAAAAAGGTCCTTTGACTTTCTTCAGATTTAGTTTTTGCAGGGACCAATTTTCACCTGAGCTTCTTTTTTTATATTTTTTGTTTGTTTGCTCATTTTTGGGCAGCAGCAATTAACAGCAGCCACAAAAATACATTGATTTAAAAATAAAAAACAGCAGCTAATTTACAACTAGTGGGTTCTCCACAGTCAGAGTACAATAATTTGATCCAAAACGTAGAAACAATCATCTTCTGACCCTCTTTGTTTTTGTCTCTAACAATAAAAGGATTTTATTAAAGCAGTTAAGCCACAAACAAAGAACATCTGAAAAAAAATCTTTTTTTTCCCTTTCACGCATCGGTTGGAACCTACATTGTATTTAGAAAGTTTGGCTGCTTTAATTCCAGAAAAAAATCCTTAAAATTTAAAAGTTCTGTCAGCTGTAAAACAATCATAGGAGTTCGTTCTTAAAAGTTTGAAGCAGAATTTTTTTTTTTTTAAATCTATTCTTAGAATTCGAAGCAGAAGGTTGAGTTCAGCAGACAGATCAGTCGCGTTTAAGTGGGTCAAATTATTTTCCAGAAACTCCCATATTAGTGGATGGTTTTTTTTAAGCTTCCATTAATGGAAAACCTAAGAAAAAAATCAAAGAAAGTCTGGGTTACCAGTTACCATAAACTAGTGTGAACAAAGCCCTTTTTGTCCAAATAGGTTTGGCTGGAGTGGAATGAAAGGGCGGCTGTCTGGTTTGCTTCCTAATTTCCTCTGGAGATAAAACAACTCAGATAAAGACAAATTGAATTTATATACAAGTTTATTTAAGGGTTAAAGACAAGTCTAAGAGAGCCACAAAGGGCTGTAAATAAAAAAAAAATAAAAAAAACACAACAACAACAAAGGTTAAAGATGATAAAAAAAAATGTTGCATGAAAGTGAAGCGGCCCACTGGCTGACAGGAGTGTAAGTCATTAGGCCTCCATCAGGTCTGAGCCATTCATTAGTTTTACAGCTCGACCACAAACCTGCAGGACGACACGCACAACAGGAGAGATTCCTCTCTCTGTCTTCACATTCAGCGTTAGGGACGTCAGCTCCGAGGAATCTCCCATCTGAAAACAATGATTTGAAAGACAAAAAAAGGAAAACGCGTCTGCTAAGTCAACAGGTACTTTAGGGGAAAAAAGGTTTGTTACTAAAAAAAAAAAGTAAAAATGATAAATGAGTACATCTATTCATTTTTGAAGATTTCTACGGAGGCAGGACAAATACAAAAATGTAAAAGATAAGTTCCATTTTAAATAAAAAACTCGTTTAGAAAAAAAACAAATACAGATTATAATTCAGGTTTGGAATAAACCATCATTTGGGTTTATGTTTTAGAACAGGTACATGTAAATGAGTCAGAGGACTGTCAGAGAAAAACCCAAACCCCAGATCTCTTCTCTCCGTCTGACAGCAGCCTGCTTTCCTTTTTCCACATGATGGGAGTGAGAGCAGCACCAGAGCTGATTCCTACGCAGCTTCACACTGTTGGAGGACTCAGAGGAGAGCTTGTTTTTTTGGTGGGAGCAGCCCCTCGCTGTGAGGAGCCAACAATGCAGTGTCCCAGCTGTGGGAGGAAGAAGCAGGGGTACAGGGCCCAGATGGATTTCAGGGCAACATCTGTTCCACCTTCTGACAGCCTCTTATCAGCAGAAACGCCGCTCCACACTCTGGACCACAGAGGATGGAGAGGAGAGGACATTCCTCGCAGAGTTTAAGAAAACATCTCCGCTTTTGTTTGTCTTGTAAACAATACTTGGGTTCCCTGTCAGGTCACACATTTGCATTTCACAAAGACGACTTGTTTATCCATCAGTTTGATCATTAAGCTGCAGAAAAGACAAACTCATTTAGGATGCATGTTTGACTAGAGAAAAATGGAATCAACTATTTTCGCAAACGTTTATTTTAGGGCAGAAAACAGAAGTGGAGCTTTTTATTTGATTGAAATCGAATAAAAAGTAAGGTTGAATGCATTCATTCATGCTTGTAAATTCTAGAAGAAATGCTGTCTGTTTGTTTAAAAAGTAAATAAATAAAATAAGCCCAAAAACAAATCTAAAAATCGTTCACATTTTTTGTATTTTTCATAATTGGGGGATAAGATTTCTGACTCCCAGTTTTTGCTGAGAGCTTTGCAGTAAACCGAAAAGGCGCTGCACGTAGTGAGAGCAGAAGGAAAAGCAGCAGAAAACGAATGACGTGAGTGCAGAGCTCATGATGTCAGGCGCTGAAGAGATAAATGATAAACCAGGAAGGATGCAGCAGAACTGCGTGGCTGATAACAGATTGAAGCTTTGATCTCTGCTTATTTCATTAACTTTAGTTTTTTTTTTTTTTTTTTTAAAGCTGCCAGCACTTGACTTTGTCTTTTTTTTTTCTTCAATTTTTTGCCCTCAAGGCACCAATTACACCCTTCATTCTCCTGAATTAGTAATAAAAGCTCCTGTAGAGACTTGAACGCTCTACATCAACTCGTCTCTGGCACTTTCGCCTCACAAAGCATCACGAGGGTGATTAGGAAACCGGATTACAGCAAAACAATATTTTGTCTTGATGGATCTTGTTCCAACAAAGACTCCCTGAACAGCGGAACCAGACAGGTGGGGCAGAAGAACCCCTGAAGCTGAGGGAGGGGAATGGCTGCATCTTCTTCAGGCAAAGTAAACCAACTGTACAGACAGACAGCGTCTGTCTGCGCCTTTCTCTTGGGAGGGCCTTGCCCCGAGCCTCTTTCCTTCCCCTGAGCTCCCTGGACGTCCACGCCGAGGGAGGCTGTTTTGGTGTCAGCAGAGACCGAGACAAAATCCCAGCCAAAAAAACGGTAATGAGAGAAAGAAGGGCTTAAAATAGAGAGAAAGTGAGAGTGACAGGGAGAAAAAGGGGGAGCCAGATGAGCGCAGCGGCCCATGGTTTGTCTCAGGGCTGCAACAGCTTCCAGAGCTGGTGTGCAGCAGACTGAAGAGAAGCACGTCTGCCCCAGAGGCAAGGACTGGAAAACAGGATCAAAGAGTCGCCAGGGCAACCTGCATGACACACATTGTATTAAAGCCACACGGTTAATTTAAAAGTGAGGGGAGAAAGGAGGAGGCAGAGGTAGCACAGAGCCCAGTGCATTTATCAGGAACTTCTGTCTCACTCCGTTAACTTTCCACTCCAAACTTTCTCTGCTTTGATCGCTTTGTTTCTGTCGGACTTTGGCTCCGTCTGCCTTCTCCTGCAGCTCCTCTTCCTGTCAGATCTGCTCAGACCACCTTAATTCACAAATCACAGACTCCAAAGAAATATTTCCACCAGAGATCGAAAACCTTTCTGTCACTGCTTTACACTTGAAAGACCCACTCCAACGAAAACGGGGGCTTGAACTTTCTTGTGGTATTTTTCTGATGATGGAGGACATATTTAAAAGAAATTGAGCTTCAAATTGTTATTTTATGAAAATCAATGCGAATCAGGAGCAGACGACAGAAGAAGAAAGGTGTAGTTGTTGTGTAGAAGATATTTGTTCACTTGCCGATGACTAGATCTTGGCTTTCCTCACTGCAGCTGTACGGCTGGGAGGTGTGAGGGGCTGTAAAGGGATGATGGGACGTGTGGGCAGGCTTGCACCAAAGGTCCAGGTGATTTTCTAATGAACTCCTGCCGCTCTGCAGAAACTATGTCCTAGGAAACGACATCATAATAATTGAAAGATCACTGCAAACACTATTAGAAAAGCTCAAAAGATGATGGGAGTAGGACTTAAAGATTTAATCCCCCTTTTAAAAATAAAAAATCGAACATTTCAGGTGATAAGAAATGAAGCAACAGTGGTAAAACATTTCTCGTTGACAGATTTATTAGCATTTAAGCCAACATATGCGCTGATCCACTCACTTCTCACATCAGGTACAAAAAGTGATCAAATTGTTAAAAAACCCGACAAAGTACAGAACAAAAACAGAGAGAGGTCAAAAGTTTTTGGTTTCTTAAACCCACGTTTGGACCGACCATGTGGCACTACGACTGCGACTTTCGGGGAGGGGGTCCACGTGGGGGCACAGCGGCCGAGGTGGCATGGGGGGGGGGGGGGCAGAAATGGGGTTGGGAGCGGATGGACAGGGGTCCAGCGCGATAAACGGCAGACAGGGAGGGGTCTCCAGACAGTTGGAAGGCATTAGGGTGTCGGACAGACGCTTGTCAGAGGCAGCTGTTCCTGCGGCTGATTGATAGTTTGTGTTTCACCCCGATGAGAAACTGCAGACGCCGGCCTGTGCTGAGAGATTATGTTCAATTTAAAAAAGAAAAGGAGAAAAAAAAAAAAAAGACATTCATATCTACAGATAAAAGAACAAAAAACACTCAATGGCTTTCTGTCAATCACTAACATTTGGTCTGTGATTTTTAAAGAAATTCCTGTGACAGATGAATGCACAACATATATTTATATATATATATAAAACGTTGATCTATGAGGTTCACATAAAATGTAAGCTAATTTTTACATTTAAAGCCCTCAGACTTTTCCAAATGAACCCATAAAGTCACTTTGCACTTAAGTCTCACAACTAGTAGCACGTCCTTGTGCTGCACAGGAAGCTGCCCAGCACAGGACGCGTCTCTATGTACATAATACTCCATCACATACTCAGCTACACTATTCAGATTACATTTTTCGACGTAGTGTAACACGCTGGCGTGCAACTACAAGGCTGCGCACTTCAGTGGGTGGATCTCTGTGGACAGAAGCTCACAGTCCTACAGCACTTCTCAGGGGAAAACATCAACCAAGTTCACCAAACATCCTGCAAAGGTAGGTGTGTGTTCGGGTGTTAGTGTCTGATCCCATCACGTTGGCACAAACAGTGGTAAACCACATTTCAATTAAAAAAATGTTCTGTTTTTTTTTTTTTGTTTTGCTAAAACCTCCTGTCTGCCTCGTTTGCAGTCGTCAGTATTCCTGCGAACTCCTCTACTGGGAAAAAGAGCCTGCAAACAGCGTACAATACACACATGTCAGCGAGGCCAACAGCTGTTGTTTTTGCTAGTATGTACATGTTTGTGTTTCTGCGTGGGGTGTGTGTGTGTGTGTGTGTGTGGGCAGCAGCAGGATGTGGTGTTTGTAAGCCACTAATGTCTGCTAACATTAGCGCTGTTAGCATCATATCCTTGCAGGCTCTGTGTCTTTGTCCTCCAACAGGTTGATGAACTGAGCGAAGCTCTCCTTCACCGCCTCCAGGTTGTCGGTGCTGCTGCCTTCCAGGATCCAGCGCTTCCCCCGGGCCAGCGGCTCCAGCTCAAAGTACTTCTTAATCTGCAGAAAAAAGGCAGAGACAAAGATGCAAAGGCCGTCAGAAGAAGCATTTTAGACCATGAAGTCTAATTACTCCCAAACGTCCTCATTTCACAAGCCATGGATTCGCAGTTAAAGACTTTTGCACAACGGCGTTTTAGGAGGTTTTTTAAAAAAAGAAAAAAAATCAAAACAAAAGCATCTGTGTTACAGCTGAGCGCAGCATTCCTGCATATCTTTAGTAAAAGTAGCTTAGAATAAATGCATTTTAATTCGGCGCCGTTCCTGAGTGCTCGTCGGCGCGAACAGGTCCAAAACGCCAGGTGAGCAGCCAATCAACCACCAGCACTTCAGAGGGATGACCACTTCAAAAACCTCCTCTCCATCACTTTTAAGTTTTTGTCACTTGATTTTGGCCAATTAGGGAAAAAATCTGGTCTAATTTTTTTCAACTTTAGCTTGAAAACGGAGTAAACAAATAAATAAAAGGAACAAAGTAAAATAATGAAGACTAGAGTCATTTTCATATGAAAATGATCTGGCTTTGTCGGTTTGCCTCTGATTCGGACCAGCTGATTATAAAGCTCATATGTTGGCTTTGGCAGCTCTTGACAGAGGGGCGCTGTGACATTTGGAGGGAAAGCAGAACCAGCTGTTAAGTAGAAACAAATCTCAGCAGAGAGGAACACTGCCAAAGACCTCCACTGATGGATCCTGCAGGTTGTTATGGGTTCTGACATTTTTCATCTTCAAATAACGGAATCAATATTTTTGCTTAATGTGAACGGAGTCTGGCCATTTTCTAAATTTCAGAGCCAGACCCACGACGACAGAAATGTAGAAAAAAAAAATAAAGAACGAGACAAATAGGACAACGTTTCCTTTACGATGACATAACCACATCATGAATGATATAATCTGAGTGTCTTCAGTAATTTGAGATAATATCAGTGTCATCCGCAGCAGAGCTGGACGGCAAAGACCCCATTGTTATTGTGATTCTTGGTTCTTGGTGTATTAACGAACATTTGACGCCCACCAAATACTCAGCAATACTCTAAACTGTGCACCCACCCGGTGAAAAAAGAACTTTTGACACGGTGAACCAACACTGAAACTGTCAGAAAGCGAGTGATGACCACAGTTTTGCACAATATGGGAACAGAAACCCTTTGTTTGAGCAATCTTCACAAAATCCCACACAAATGCCGTCAGCTTTAAGTCTTCAACCACAACCTTTGACCTCAACAAGAGGCTGACGTCTTACATTTTCTATAAAAAACAAAACAAACTTGAGTTTTTAGTACCAGCTCCAAATTGAAAGTCCTCCCAGGGATTTCAGTCTATCGCGTCTCAACTCCTCGAGCATCATTGGGAAGCTGCTGCTTAGGACAAAATGTTCATATTAGAAGTTCAAGATTTGTATTGGCGCTGGTGTGGCGAGCTTGCAGAAGTGGCGTTCCCCTGTAGCTCGCGCGTTGTTACAGGAATATTTTTGAAAATGTCATACATGAATTCCTGGCTCAAGCTGAATGAAACAATATGATACAAAGCATGAGGATATTAGGAATGTGGTCAACAAAAAACCTCAGTTGCCAAGGAAATCCCAGACTTTACACCCCCCCCCAGGTGATCAAAAAAATAAAACGGTTGCTATGGTGATAATATAAAAGCCACCATATTGAATACATTGTTTTAATGAGAGCGGGAGGAGAATGAGGGGCATAAAGCCAGTGAAGGCGGATCACATGTGTGTATTTTCACAATAAAAGCCTGCAATCGGTCTCTGGCTTTCATGGCACAGCTCTGTGCGATGGAACAAGTTCAGAATGACAGAGTTCTGGTCCAACGCTGGACTGTCAAAACGCACAGCAACAGTCAGTGGAAAAGTCTGCAGGTTTGTGGAGACGGGTAACAGTGATGAATCCACAGTGATGCCCATCACACAGCGAAATGACTTAGCTGTCCTCTTCGTGCCACGGTGTGTGGCACAAACAAACGGGGGGAGAGGGGGAGTTTTCTCAAAGTCTGCTTAAACCCAGCCAGCCATGCCAGTGGAAGAGTGAGCGCAGCGTCTGTCCCCCCAGATCAGAGTCTCTGTCCGGGTGTAATGTGAGTTTAATGACAGATTAAGTCACCTCAGCCGCGTTTGGCCTGGCTAGAAAGCTGAGTGGACCCAAACAGTGTTAACAAATCTGTCTGGGTAACTTGAGCTGCCCTAGACCAGGCTCTGGCCGCAGACCTAGACTGCAGATGATGGGGCTTGTCTGCCCTGTCTGGCTTTTTTCCCCCTCTGCCTATAGCTGTGGCCCTCTTCTGGAAGCGGCGGGCCCCTGCACTGGCAGACAGTCAAAAGGCCAAGAGTGACCTCTGTGCATGTGCAGACAGGCTCAGGCTTCTCATGCTTCCTCTCGTGGCTTCATGGCACAGATCGCAGCCAGCAGCACGTCACTCTGACAAGTCTTTTGCTCGTTACAAAGGCACTCATAAAACTGCCAGCCCGAGGTATCGAATAATCCTCCGTTCGCGCGCTAGTTAATTGATCCAAACACCTTCACACGGGCTACGTTTCAATGACGAGGCGCAACCAATCCAGAGATTTACAATTCTGCAACAGACGGCTAAGGCATGCTGACAAAAACACTCACTCAGTGTTATGTGACTGAAGGAACCCCGTGACCTTACAGGCGGGTGTATCCACTCTGCCAGTCAACAAGTGTGTCCCAAACCAGTTTCCCTAAGATTAAGTCGTCCTAAGCACACTTATGCTTGCTTAAGGAATTGCGTGAGGCAGTGGGATGGGTAAGCCACACAAGACTTGGATTGCCAGATGGCTTCTTGGACGTCCACTGGGTCATTCCGTCTAGCTTCTTCTAGGTCATGCAGACTGGGGGCCTCTTCCTGGCGCACGGGAGAAAGCGGCTTATGCATGTGTGGGTCCGTCAAAAAATCTGTTATCATTCGGTCTGACTAGATTCCCACTGCTGGAGTCCATAAAACACCCGTTTGTCCTCCTGCTCTTTGAGAAACAGAGAAAACGTGGAATATCATAACAAGCCTGACGGGAAAGAATAAAACTATATTATCGTGCATAGAGAGGAAAATAATGACAAAAACGTGTTCAGGAACCACTTTCTGTACACGTTAGCAAAGGAGAAATACAAACAAAAAGATTCAAATTTGTTCTGTTAAACGATTGTTTTATTCTTGGTCGATTTAGACTCAAAATAAAATATCTAAATGTACCTGATTAGGCCACAGAAACAATGCAAAAATATGTCAAATGGGTCATGTAAAAAAAACACGAAAGCGATTTTTTTTTTCATCTTCTATAAAGTCTAGCCTAAGTGTTTCCTTAGAAATGAGATATTAAATAGCAGCCGAGGGCTGATAATAAAAGGCTCTGAGTAAAGTGATTATTAAAAAGATATTTGGGAATTTGCTGCATGCAGCTGTGTGTTAACCATCTATCAAAGAGGCTATAACACTTTTTCCTGATAATCTGAAGTTAATTGTTCCAGAGAGAAACATTAGTCACAGGGGCAAAACCTTCAAGACCTTTCGCAGAACATCTCTGAAATAAACGTCAAAGTGGGTTCAGACAGACAGCTCAGAGTTACAAGTACGCTCAAGAACTTCAAACTTTACACGTCTCTGTAAGCGAGTTCATGACACCAACCCAGATGTGCAGGATCTATGATTTACAGAGCAGAGGTCCCGCGGAACCGCGTCAGACGGACAGGCAAGGACAAACTGGAGATGTTTGTTCATGGAGCACCTTGTTATTCCAGAGTCCAAAGAAATTTACAGTCAAAGATGTAGGCATCTGGTGGACAGCGGAAGCTGGGTCAAAATGGGCTCATGGGACGGACGACGAGATGAACGGAGGGGTTTAAGGAAAGATGACGCTCAAATGACAGTTTTTGGTGCCAAACCTCTGGATCCTTTGGGTTTTGCGTAAATAAATAGACATTTAAACAGATATGTAATAATTAACGCTGATGTAAGGTTGTATCCAAATGTTTAAATTAAAATAAGAAAATTAAAGTTAGTAAATGCAAACTACACGTTCCTTGTTTTCCAACATCGCCTAAGCGATTTTAGAATTACAGAGAAGTGCTGAGCAAGTATTTTTCCACTGAGTACATTACACGCCTTAATCCTGACTTCCAGCTATTTGTAGGACAGCAACAAAAATAAACTTGGCATTGGATTCTTTTAGCCTTTTTTTTATTTAAAATGATGAATAGAAATGATTTATAAGAAAAAAGAACTTTTCCACTCTTTTTCTTCTGATTTGGCGATTTGTGACGCGGTGGCAACGCGCTCGGCTTAGCTTAAGCGTCAACTGCGGCGAGCCTGCTTGAGGCTCCTTAGGATGACGGATGGGCATGCGTTGCACGTGCGCTGGGTAGCTCCGTGACCTCCGCCAGATTACAGCATGTGGTCAGTGTTGCCATCAGGGCATCAGTCAAGAGGATAAACTGGAAGAAGCATTAAAAAAAAGTGTTTACACCTGTTTACAAAGATGTGCTCTGGCCTTCTGACCAACTGAACTCATTGTTAAAGAAAGAGATGTTTGGCCACCTATTTAGAGCAAAGCTTCCCAGCATGCTTTGCTCAACAGACTTGCAATCCCCAAAAGGGATAGTAGAAAACCAAACGAGCTCACTAAAAAAATGTGCTTTCAACCCCAATCTCTATGGTAGATTTCCATCAAAATGCTGAGCTGTCAAGTTATCAAATGTCTAAAAAGAAGAAATGCAAAAAAAAACTTAGTTAAGGTTAAGGCAGTTAAGGTTTAATCTGATGAAACTTGGATTAAAAAGCAGCCAGGAGTAACATGATTTCCTGACTGGTGATGAACTTCTTACACTATTGGAGCCTTTTTTAGGGAGAATTCAAATTTTTGAAGCACTGCTCTGCGTGTTTTCCGCAGTACTTCATAGTTTGTGCTGACAAATTTCTGTTAAGTGCTTTCTCCATGGTGCAATGGCAGACATCCAACGCAACAGAGTGCCATTAACATTCCATATACAGGATCATTCAGATAAAAGCCCTCACCGTGGTTCAGCGGCTCCGTGCACACAGATCTGGGAAAGATGGAGGCAGAATCCACCAACAGTGGAGCCAGATGGAAATGGTGTAGGCACACAGATAAACTATTGCAGTGTTGTCAAATCAAAGATGAATGAGCCAGGTATTGTTGCCAAAATGCCAGATTGATCTGATTTCCATTCACAATATCATGACAAAAAGTGTAATTTTCGTTAAGATAACTATAAATTAAGAAAAACTAAGCAAGAAAGCAAAGTGTGGATTTTTCTTCAAAGACCAACTCATCTTTTGAATCAACTCTCAAAGCCTTCCTAGTGGTCTTTTAATTATGATTATGCCATTTTAGCCCCAAATACAAAAAAAAAGTAAGTTCCTACAGCACAACTTCTGCAGAGTGGCAGTTATTTATTTATTTTCTTTACAAAAACTATTATTTTCCAATTCTTAACTTCTAATCAGTTATTTGTACTATAACAACAGAGATTAAGGCCATTAAAAAATCCAGAAGTATCAATAAATCAAAAGATGAAGTACATAGCAGTTATGCAAGAAGACATACCATTATTTCAGAAATCATTAATAACCTATCCAGTTAAAAAATGCTGTTTATTCTCTTTCTTATATATATATTGCGAAATTCAACAAATTATTTTTACAGATTGCATAATTGATAGTAATCAGGAATAATGACAGATTTATATTATTTAATGTTTTATCTTTTTTATGTTATTTTTTTTGTACTTTATTTTGGTCAAAGTCAGTGTCCTTTTCCCAGCTGAACCAAGATGTTAAAGGAGAAGGTCCGTATTCTGTCAGTTTTCTAAGGCTGGTGTTCCTTCTTCTGCTGTCAGGTTGACAGCAACAGAGTTTGTCCAATTCTCTGTTCTGTGATGTCTGCAGACAATGTTTATCAGGGTCCTTATCTTTCTGCAAGATGTCATCGGTGCAGCTTAATAAGTAGAGGTCAAGTTGTGTGCAGGTCAGAGGTCTGTTGAACATCAGGGTCACAGACGACCTTTAGAGAGACTGAAGGACCTAGACGCCATGATTTTCTTGAAATTTTATTTTTTACTTTTCTACCGTATTTATTACTGTCTGTTTGCTCAAATGTCCGTGATCAAATACTTCTCAAAGTCTTCCATGTTGGTTTAGCCAATCGTAAAACTGAGAACCAGAACCTTGGACCGGTCGATGGTCCGTGTTTTTTAACAAATATTTCCGTTTGTCAACCAGGTGTTTTGAATTTTTTGCTGATTCTTTAAAATCTGAGCTTTCTTGGAAATTTCGGCATTCCTTCCGGTCAAAGTGGCACTCAGATAAACAGCAGATCCTTTGATATTTTTCCTTTGCTTCATTAGAGCTAGTTTGTGTTTTTGATTCACAAACTTGATGATGGCCGCTGGTTTACCCGTCTCCTTTCTCCTCGGGAGCGGATAGCAGGTCTCAATGCCGTTTGGATCCAGGGAAATCCCTTTATACTTGAGAAACCTCAAGTATAAAACCTGTCACTCCACTTTGATGCCGTCCTGCTCACCAGAGTCAGAATCATTGTTAGTGTTAGCTCCATTAGCTTTAGCTGCGTTAGCCTTTGACCGGAGTTTGGTCTTTAATCCAGTGATAATCAGGTTGTTCATCTTGGAGTTCCAGGTCATCCACTCGCTTCTCAAGTATATTTATCCTGTTCTCTTTTTCCGCATTTTGGTCTCAAAATCTACTGATCTCTTCAGTTACCTCCAGAAATGGAGCTGGTTCAGTTTTCAAGACTGCAACGCACTCAGTCAAGTCTTTGAGAGCTTTTTTGATGTCTTTGTTGTCGCTTGTCGCTTGGCGTTCCTTCGGGGCCATGGTCGACTCTCTTATTTGCAGTAAATTTGTGTTGAAACAGGCTTTAAGATAGTGCTAACTGCAGAGTGCAACTGGTTTGTGTCTGTTGTCATTGATTTGACAATATAGACTGATTATTAAAGCCCAGTTTAAATGAAGGAAGCTGAATTCATTCTTACATACTCTTCCTGTCTTATCAGGGATCTAAGTTCTGTCAAAAGTGTAGAGTATAACACAGTAAGATATAAGATGTGATCATCGATACTCTGATTTTTATGTGCTTATTTACCATGAAAGTGTCTCAAGCTTCACCGTCATGTCCGAACATCTGCAAACAGTGAGCTTTATAACAGGAGAAGGAAGCATTATGGGGTGGTTCAGGGAGGGAAAGTGGCATACTCAAATATCCAGGACAATCAATTATGCCATCTCTTGACATGTCGGCCCCTGTGAAGATATCAGTCACTTGGAAAGTGGCCCACACTGGTGACTCATTGAAATGGGAGGGTAATGTGAGATCCACTCACCTTATAATAGATATGCTTTTGTTTGCTTTTCTGGCTTACCTAAAGAGCCTTAAAGACACGAGGAAGCCTGGAGGAACACTTAGGAAGCCTGTGAAAAAACAAACACTTTGCCACAAAGTGAAGGAAGGTGTCAAATGAAACAGCCTACTGGCCAGTAAGTTAACCTAAAGCCTGTTTAAGCAAGGGTGTAACACCTTCAATAATAGACCCGTGGTTTTGAATCTTAAAGGTTTACTGCCCCATGCCCTGCTCAGAGACGATAATGCCCCGATCACCTGTTCAGCTGAAGTGTTTGCAGAAGGTGAGGCATGGACAGTGTACACTAACACTACAAACTTTTGCGGTTTTCCAATTTTAGTATCACTTTCTTTTTCTCTTTTCCAGCAATTGTCGCTGCTGCCACACTAATGACAACAGTGGAATATTTCCTCAATGGCGAGCAGTGACCATTCCTCAGCCGAGACTGTTGACTATCTGCAAGTCTGTACAAGTTTCAGACAAATCTGATGTGACCTTTTGAAATGTTGCTTCATGGAAAATGTTTGACAGACTTGTTTCAATTACTCCAGTTGGAGCAAACAAATGAGAGTGCACAGTGTTCCTTGACTAACAGCACAGACCGCAGATTTGGTGTTCAGGAATAGCCGAGCCCATAATTCTAATGGTTTTAAAGCTCCAAGGAAGCTGGAATTGCAGAGAAGGTGGATGAAGATCAAAAGATAAATAGACCGATAGACTGCTGAGTACATTTTTAAAAGCTTCGGATTTTTATGTGTTTCTTCGTGAACAATTACAAGGCTTCATCAAAAAGAAACCTCTGGTTCTGCCCTTGGTGGACATTTTTTCAAACAAAGAAACCGGGTCAAGATTTTAAAAATTTGTTTCTACTTATGGAAGAAAAATAACAGTAATGGTGTGCAGAGGAAATTGGTGCTTCAATAGAGACTTAAGATTGTTGCACAACCTTTTCTCTTCAACTGGTACTTCAGTGGAAGTGCAGATGAAAAAGCACCGGTTGTTATCAAGAAAAAATTCTTGACGAAGAAGAAAAAAAAAAAAAACCAAACAAATTCAGTTGTCTTGGCATTCAATGAGAGCTCTTCAGATTACAGTTTTCCCATAACAGGCCTATGTTGTAATTATTTCCATTTGTTGTAATTTCTGCCTGAGAACTCAAAGTCTGGAGCTTGTCCAGTGAAACTTTGGAGCATGTCAGACTCTGGTTTTATCTCATGTCTCTCTAACGGTCTCTAAATTGTAAGACAAACAAATGAGCATAGCTAATACGGTTTTGCAAAACAACAAGAACTAAAATAAAAAGATGCTTTAAAGAAGATCAAAGTGGAGGAAACAGGCTCCTCTGTGCTGAAATCAAAGCTCAGAATGGAAAAGTTCATGTAAAACACAGATTCAGATTCAGATTTTCAGGGACAGTTTTAAAAAATTGAGGCTGGATTCAAGCATATGAAGTATTTAGTTTCATTTTTCACCTTTTGCTTTGCAGGGGAAAAAATCCAGGCCTGACTGTGTGTCCAAAGGATCAAGAGCATTCTGGACTTTATCCAGATTTGCAGAACTGATGAAACAGGAATTCTGTGGCCAACTAATCCAAAAGTTTTCAGACACAAGATACAAAACAGTAATGATTTTCAATTAGCAAAAGTGATTTTGCTATTTTATCATTCAGACAAGATTACTGAAGTTCTTAAAAGCAAAGGTATACTATATGGGCTCTAACGAAGTGCCAAGAAATAGAAGTGATTGAAAATGTAATGCTACGTTCACACCAAACGGGACTCTCGTGTCAAATTTATGTCCACCGGCTCTCTTGACGTGTCCAATTTGCTGCTCAACGCTTGTCCAACTGTCAAAAGTACTGTACATGTGTATCTCCATAAAGTCATTGCATGGAAGACACAGATGACGTAGAGAGATCAGGTTTATTTCTTTTGAAGAGCTCTATAATTGTATCGGCGTATCGGCAATCACGTCTCCATGTCTGGGTTTGTGAGGTCATTCAGAGACTCTCCCACTCCGCAGAACCTCTGATCAAGTCTTTGTTCACTGACTGAACACTGAAACTGCATGTCCTTGACATGCGATTAACGGTCAGAGAAGGAGAAGGTAGACGCTTTACTTCGAGTTTAAGCATGAGGGAAACGTCTTGGCGTGGCTGGAATTTGTTTTTCTGTTTATTTGATTGGATCTTGGACACCCCTATGTTGGTACATACCTGATTACCACATTTACTATTTTTTTCACAAAAATGATGTCAGTAACACATTTATCGTCATAAATGTAAAATATATATTTTTTTGCTATTGTAACAGAGGAAAAGCACCAGTACCAGCTGCCGTCCCCTCGGTGGAGAGAAGTGCATGTCTGAGAGGGGCTTAAAACTTAAGTCCCCATGTTGCAGCAGAAAATCTGAGCTGCTTTTAGATTTACTGTCCTGTTCAACTCAGGTGAGACCCTGGCTTCTCCCTCGGGTGGAGCTCAGTAGAAGCTGAGCAGTGATTCACTTGCAGAACACTTATCTTCAAAGTCAACTGATCGCTGCCAGATCAGAGCCACCCCCAGAGGAACCGTAAATATAGGATGCACGGGGGCATCCTTTACGGACTCATGCAGTGTTCTCGGTGGAACAATGCTACTGCTTTTGAGAGCTAACTAATGTTCTTTCCATATCTGTAGGAATTCTTTAAACACAGCTGATGGACCTGCATGTGTTCATTTGCACAATGAACACATGTTTTTACTCTGATTTTCAAAGCAACAATGAATCTATGGGGTTTTTGGAAAAAAAAAATGGATGAACTCCGAACCAACTGGCTGCTACAGTGTGGAAATAATGCACACTTTAAGTCAGGTAAAGGCAGCAGCTTTTGTTACCACTCCACCAGAACCCCACATCAATTAAACAACAAAGTACATTTGTACAAGAACATTTCTGTTGTCTAAATTCATTTAGACATCAAGGTTACTGTTGAAAACTCTGATTTTACAGTTTGAAAGCATGAATGGTTCTTTTATAGTGTAAGAGGTCCAGGGTGAAGGGAAGGAAAACATCCTCCCTCTCAGGCAGGATGGAAAGTAATTGGCAGGTTCAGTAGCTTACTGTGGCCCCTTCACCAGGGGATGACCTGCAGAAGACTTAAGAAATTTAAAAGACCTGAAGATCTAGGATGTGTCTGCAGCAAGGGAGACAGGGTGCCCATGTTTGTCCAGCCCTATTACAGATAGAGTAACTCAATTTATTAAACGCCAAAAGCTCCCTGACAAGGAACATCTGGTCTGTGGGACTTGAACGGGTGATCTGGCGATCAGCCCATGCTCCCTGCTGCAGAGGCCAATGTGCCGGCACCTTCCCCAAAGCCCGCCCTTTCTCCCCTCTTCTTGTGAAGGGGGCCTGCTTTGCTATAGCAGCCCACACAGAGGGCCTTCAAAGCCCAGGAGGTCTGTCACAAGCTACCCCTCCTCCCCCAAAAACTCCCCTAATGGGACCCTCCACCCCTTTCACTCGGAGGCCCCATTTTCATGCTCCACTCCTGACAGTTGACCAGCTTGAAAGCTGCAGCGGGCCCCCGCTTTAGCACGCAGCACGCGGCATTACAATCAAAGTCCTCCCGCCCTGCAAAAGATTTAAACCATGCATTACTGAGGTCTGTACACTCGTTCACACGTAGCCACCCGCCCTCATGTAGACACACACGAGGGTAAACTGTTGGGTCACGTAACTTAAAATGTACATTTCTGAGCTTTCTGATTGGGTTTACCCTCCACATTCGTATTTTAATAGTCACACATTTGAGGTCAATGAATCCATGACGTTAACAAAAGTATTACGTTTCATTTTACTCATTCTTACTTTTGTTGTATTTCCAAAATATCATTTTTCATAACAACCCTTCCACACAATTTATTTTACACCATTTAATCTTGTTTTTTTTTTTGGTCGGATGTTCTTTTTACTTTCACTACCGGTTGGATGCCTCGTTTTGGCTTCCCAGTGAATTCCACAGAGGCAAACAGCAATGATCTGGAGTCAAACACGACTTGTGCATTTCCAGGATTAAAGCAGCAGTCATGGTGACAGCACAGTGGTCAAGTGAAACATTGGGTCACATTAACCCCCCCCCCACACACACACACCCATTTCATTTAGAGGTCATCTTATCTCAAGGGCACTTTCTTTAAATGGAAATCTTCAATCTCATCAGTGATGACACGTTCAGGAGCCTCTGACAGGTATCCTGCTGAAACAGACTCCTAAAATCTTTTGTTTACATGTGGACAGCTATGATTGTCTACTTAGCCAGTAAAACATGGGATCTTGAACAAACAGATTGCTCACTGTAGATGAACATGTTGAACTGTTTTAATTCAACATTTGTTCAAATAAAAGTTGACGATAACTTGGGGTTTTGTCCAAATCAAATGTGAGTTTTTCAAAGGAAGGTTAAAACGAACCATGACATTTACCAAAACACATTTTTCTTTTCACACCTTTTCTAAAGAACTCCTAATTATGATTTGAAAGTTAATCAAATTAAAATTTGTATATTTGGAAAAGGATTTCAATAACCCCTGAGCATAAGAGTTGTCTAGGTTCCTTCAAAAGCAAACGTTTGCTTTGGTTGGAAACAACAAAACTAAACGGAAAAAAAGGGTGCTTGCAGTGGTCTAATTCCAAATCAAAAGACAATCATCCATGGTCTTCCTGCCGCTGTATAGATAAAAGCCTCCCTCCATCCTCTTTGAATTAACTACCCTTCCAGTATTTAAACTAAGCAATGCTTCAAAAGCAAAGGTGAAGAACAAACCTATCCAAGCTTGAGTTAAACTGTTGTGCAATTCCTACATTATTGAAACACTGCTGTGCCATCAAACTCTCAGGAAAAAGAGAAATCTGTCATTTTGAGTTGTGAAAAGGGTACGTTTCAATGGATGAAAACCTCAATGGAGGGGAACCCCCAGAGATTCACAGCGTTTGATCCGTGTGAGTCAGCATTGGAACCTGGGGGTCAAATCACATGCTGAATAGGCTTTTCGGAAGTCTTGTTCTAACTAGTGGCAGCCAGTCGTCCGACCCTGCTTGACCAGTAAACAAAGGAAGAGCTACTGACCACAATTGGAACAGGGGAGTTCCTTTCTCCTTCAGTGGAAGGTCCAGTCCTGAATAGGGTCTGGCTGCCTGAATTAGGTTCCACGCTGATTTTGAGAGCGAGGACCCGCTGGGGTCAGGGTTCAGCAGCATTTGGGGCAAGCTATGGGAAAAGGAGAGCACAGTGCCTACATAACCTGTCGACTGCCCTATCACCCTGAGTGCCCCTTAACCTCCCTGAGGGACAGACCACCGTCCCAGGAATGACAGCATGAGAAAGGCCGTATGGGTGGGGAAAAGGAAAGAAAGCAGAGATGAAGGTGGGCGGGAAGACTGGACTGTCAGGATAGACAAAGATGTAAGAGTGATATACCATCAAAGAAAGAAGAAGCTTTTAAGTAAACTCACATTTTGGCCTTCAAAGGTCCAGCACAAATTCTCCAGAGGGTAATCCGTATGTATTGTGACCGATTGTCTAACCCTCACCTCCCAAGACGGAAGGAATGCACATACTTCTGAGACGACTTCTGACAGAAAGAGCTGGCATAAACTCAGACAAACATGTCTAATGCACGTGTTTGTGCGCAACATGGTCTGGCACATATAATTTTATTTTTAGGGGTATGCAGATCGGACAAATCTTCCTGCTGCACACCTTCTATGCCCAAAGCGTTGCGTGAATTAACAGTAGTAAACCCATGAAAATACAAGATGCTTTCATCAGAGACATATATCTAACTGGACAGACGAGCTCTGCAGTTATCCGTTAGATTCTGGACAACGGAAACAGAGATGAACCGGCATGTGCACCCGTTTACTTCACTCACTTATGCAACTCCCCTAAAAGAGCAAAGTGTGGATTTCCAACAAGCTCACTCCTGATTAACAACAGTGGTTGCCATAGAAACAACAACTCAGACCGACTCGGTCCAATCACTGCCTACTGACATCGTCTGGTTCCAACAAGGTGGTGTCTATATCACAAAAAAATTGTTGAAGCCGAAAGTAAGACATTTAGATTGCCATTTGTTGCTTATCACATTGCTACTTTTTGATCTTTACATTTTTGACTTAGTAAACAGCAGTTTTTTTTGTTTCGCTTTTTTTATTACAGCGCTAAACAGAATTTCACAAAGACATTCCTTCAAAATCAATATTGCAAGAAGAGACTGGCAGACGAAAAAAAGGACGACAACTGTGAGCAGTTAGTAGAGTTGTCGAATAAACTGGCACAAACTCTTGGATACTGTTTCCAAATGTTAACAATTCAATATAAAAGATGTATTCTTTGGTCTATTTCTAAAACGAGGTCCACTCTTTGATCAGTACAGTCAGAGCTGATCACTAACCTACGACCTTTTTCCAAAAAACAATGAAAAAACATAGCAAGACTGACAGAGGGGATGCATATAAAACGCAGAACAACAACTAACAACAGCTGAAGGTGATGACAGCTCAAACACAATTTTTATTTCTTTTTTTAAGCACTGGCTAAGCGATTAACTGACATTTTACTAACAGTTTTATAGTAAGAGTCAAGTGGTCTGTTGGAAGATGAAGCTGTCAACGCTGCATGTTAACAGAGAGGAAAGAGTCATCTAACTGCACATGGCAGCGCCACTGGCTGGCTGGAGACACCTCTTAAAAACCATCACGCGCTGCTTTACATGGAATGTCACACTTCAGGGTGCCATACAGTGCACCTCATCAACTGACAGGAGGTAAAAGAAACACTCAGACTCCACCGGATGTTCTGCTGCTCCAGTGAAACGACTGCAAACATGTCTGTGTCCGATAAGACCCTTCATTTAGAGCCCGTTTCAAGTCAAACCTTCATCCTAAAACTTACAGCCCAGGGAAGGTTTCCTCTATTTTATTTTATTTTTTTAGGATTTAGGTGCTACACAAACATAACGTCAGTAATTTTTTTTTTTTTTTTTTTTTGTAATTTCCCAAACCAAATCTTTGTTTAGCCCTCTGAAAAAAACTGGAGTCACAACAAGTAAAAAGCTGGTGTCAAGGAAATTAGCTTGTTGCTGCTGGCTTCTAAAACAGGAAGTCAATTATTAGTCATAAAACTAAACATCAAACGAGCAAGCGCCAGCAGAGTCAAACTGGAACTTGCACAAACCTTTCATATATCTGAGGGGGGGGAGCGTGACCCTATTCAGAAAAAGAAAAACTATACCTTGTTGAATTCAATTATGCCAATAAAGATCTGATTTATCAAAATGCACATCCTTCATGTGGACACCCGTCAGGTTTCTTCTTTTTTTCCGGAATCCCTTTTTTCA
This sequence comes from Oryzias curvinotus, assembly GCA_023969325.1. Classification (NCBI taxonomy): domain Eukaryota; kingdom Metazoa; phylum Chordata; class Actinopteri; order Beloniformes; family Adrianichthyidae; genus Oryzias; species Oryzias curvinotus. The sequence continues at coordinate 29,040,428 of CM043714.1, forward strand.
TCCAGTTTTTCCTTACAGCAAAGGAGGGTCTAAGGACAGGATGTCCAGTTTAGTTTGGGCTGTTTAGTTAGCTCAGCTTAGAATTTTCCCATTGAATTCTATTAATTCATGATCCTTTTGATTTTATGTTTACTTTACTATTACCGTTACAAAGCCTATTGATATGACTGCTGTTGGGATTTTGGGCCTTATAAATCAAACTGAATTGAAAATTGAATTGATTAAATAAAACTAATCAAAATGAATGAATTACAAAATGTTTTATGAAACACTTAGGGGGCTGGTTTCCAGTAAGCCTGGTCGTTGTTTCTCAAACATCTCAAATGAGCGTTGCTTTCAGACCATTGGTGCAGTTCGGTCGCACCGTTTGCATGATGTGGCCACGAAGCAATCCGATAAACGATGAACTTAGCTCTGCAAGGGCACCTGCTCCTCGTCATTATTCCACTGTAGCAGGAACTCACAAGTCTGGGGTTGGAGAGGGGAATTGGGGGCGGGGAGGGTCGGTTGCTGACCAGCCTCAGTCTAGACGGCTCAATACGCAGTTGACTTTTTAAACCCGCTTGTCTGGAAAAAGAGCAGACGTGAGGTAAGAGGGGGGTGCGCTGCAGCAGAGAGGTGGCGGTGATGCATTTTGGCTGCCATCACCAGTGGGTTTGATGCACTCGCAGAGAGAGAGAGGGCGACGGGAGGGGGGGGGGGGTGAAAAAGAGAAACAGACAGAGGGAGAGTAAGAGGCGGTATCGGAGAGAGCTATCAGAGTCACTCACTGTGGCTCCATTGTCAAGGTCAGTGAGCCGCGTAGCCGCCCCCTCCCTTCTGTCTGCTTTCCTGCTGTTCATCCCTGTCTTCACGCTCAGTACCACCATCAGTATCATCTGCTCATTCAGCACCCATCGAGGAAATGTGATCTAAGTGAAGCCAAACAATTGTATAGCCACACTCTCATCACCGTCGTTTGGCCAGTGTTTTCCAGTCTCCACATTTAAGGAGTGTGAGATTAGCACAAAGGCAACAGGCCAGCTGCACAACACCTTTGACAATGGGGGGGCGCTTCCCTTTCTACTACCCCAACAGGTTACGTGAATAAACACACCTCGGAGGGGCTTTCTGCAGATGCCACATTGAGAAACGGGCAAAGGAAAAAATTCAGTTGGCACTGTGCAAAAAAATAAATAAATAAAAGCTTTTATCGAGTAATTAATAGTCTTAAAAGTACGACTATTTCTAGTCTGCAGCAGTGTCGCAGATGAAAAGTGTTTGATGCTGCACAATGACCTCATGACTGGCAACAAGGCAGGGCTTTTGGAAAGTTTCTGAAATATGAATCTGCAGAGAAGAGAGGTGGAATGAAATTGGTTCACATTTACTTTAATCGACGATATTCTTTGAAAAAACTGCAAACAACTTTCCCGCAATGCACAAAACTGCGGCATTCTGACTGCAAATAAATCTGGATGAAAAGACTGAGACAGGTCATATATCTCACAGACTGCCCTTGTGGTGATTAAGCTCTGACCACGGCCTACTCCAGTGATGAAGTATGTGAAAAAAAACAAAGGGCAAGCCAACGCAACACTGACATGCTGTGCAGCGTCAGGCACAGCATCACTTTTGTCACGAGCATCAGTGTTTACAGATTCACTGAGTCGACACAACGTCGACCTGGCCTTTTAAAGTAGCCGGACACGGCTTTTCCGATGATGACAAAAAAATGTGTTTGGAGTCACTGAGTTCAACACGAAAATAGAAGCACCACACACTCGATCAAAGTTTTCTTTTTAAGACAAACTAGAAAGGAGTAAAACGACAATCTTGGTGTAAAATGGAACTTAGTTTTCTTACTACATTTATTGAACATGTTTTATTTTAATTCTGCATTTTAGCACCTTCTTGTAGCTTTTTTTAACCACAGAAATGACCATAATTACCACAAATAATACTAAACTTAGACAATACCGTCAATTTTCAATAACGTCCTTAATTTAAACCAAGTATCTAAAATATATTAGAATTTCAGCTGAATATTCACCAAAAAGAATATAAAAGCTCCACAAACAGATGATGGAAACGCCAATCGAGCACGTATTTGTGAATGATGTTCAACTTTCATTCTGAAGATTGTCCTAAATGAGCTGGCAGAATTAGACATTTCCACCCATGAGTGACGCAAGTGCAAGGAATCTTAAGAGTGATCTTAACAAGTTTCTTAGAGACATTTGGTTAGGAAGTTGCTCACGCTGCATTGCCTCCTTTACGAGGCTCATTGATTGGCCCGTACCTGTGCCTCATCTTCCACTCCGCCAATCAGAAGCCCCCTGGATAATTCAGAGCCACCAGCGTCACAGGCCACAATGACACACACACCATGTGCCAGACGTTTGACGAAAGTTTCAGACACTGGGCGCCACATGAGTCACTGAGCACAGCCACCACCCAATGGGTGCCAAAACCTGTAAGTTTACCATGTGCAAAATGAGACAGAGGACAGTGGTTGACGATCCACTTCCGTCTTGGACATTTCCTAACACAGTTTGATCAAAAGTTATCCCAACTCTTCCTTCAATGGTAAATGACTGCCGTACACACTAACAAAATATGCAAAAACCATGAAATCATAGGGATTTCTGTGGAGAGATAAAGGATTTGACAAGGAAAAAGATATTTTCACCTTGAATTGGACACTTATGTAAAAGCATTACATTAACAACACATTTAATATTCTTAATTAGATGATATGAAACACAACTTTAAGGTAAAGGCATTGCTCTCAGTTTCGACAAATTCTTTGTTTAGATTGTTACCAGGAAGTGGCATATTTAATGCAAGGTTCTTCAACCATACAAGGTTGAATTTATTAGTTTATTACTTGTTACTATCAACAAAAAAGTAAAAAAAACATCTCTAAAAGAGAAGAAAGTGGTTTAATTTCCACGTTGCCTTCTAAATGTCAGCCACACGTTAGGAACAGGTGACAATATCTGTTGCTTTAATGAAGCAACAGATTAAAAACCATTAAAAACCACATCCATCCATTAAACATAAATGAAAACATCTACTTTAACTCTTTAACCCCTGACCTTTAGCTCCAGCATTGACAATCTTTCAATCAATGTTATCTTTCAACTGTTTATGCAATTTCAACACATTCTGAGGCCAAGAAAAAAGTAGGGGTGGTTTTTTTATTACATTAATCCCTTTTTAAAAGGATTGCTATTTGTGTTCTCAAATATAAAAACAAGGGTACAACAGTTTACTTGTATAAACGTTTTATTTGAACTTTGAAGACCCTGAAAACCAATGGTGTGCTGAAGAATCGATTCCACCATATATCACGATATTTCATTCGTCCATACTTGTATCGATTCAAAATACTGTCAAAACCACATTCTTTATCTATTTATGAGCGTCCTTCAGCGTCTGACTCTTGTTTTCCACTTAAACCCCGCCCGCTAGTTGTATACCTGAAAATACCTGAAAATTTGGTTTTTCACAGCAATTATTATGTTTGATTCAATATAGATTAATTAATTAAAGATTCTGATTAAATGAATCACATGAGAGCACTAAAAAAAGCTTTGCAGTGATTTGCAAGACTTTTCACTGGTAAAGTGATTCTGACATGGACTATTATGCACATCAGCACAGAGCTGCTTTTCTGTGTGTCAGATTCGCTGGAATTATGTTAAATGCGTAAACAGTCGAAAAGTTACGGTAATTCAGAGAGTGTGTGTTATTATGCTGTGGTCGTCAGCATCGTTAGTGTTAGCGGGTTAGTTATTGGCCATGTTTGACATCTTTATTAACCCTTTAACACTAGAGATGTCCCTGGCAGCTACATAAAACGCGCTCTTTCATGGTCCGTTGCCTCGTCTGTTTACATGAAAGCAGCAGTTCATATCACCCTTGCACCGATATGCAACACCTTACTAATTAATGTAAGGTGTTGCATATCAGCGCGGGGCTGCTTTACTTCACTTCAGAATCACTGGAATTATGTTAATTGTGAAACAGTTACAGTAGTCAAAAAAATGTCAACACTGGAGCTAAAGGTCTGATGTTGAAAGGTTAAGGATTCAACGTCTAACAAAAAGAGATGCATGGTTCTGAAATAGTAAATGTACGCTGCATTGTTTTATCGATTCTGGTTTGATTAATTAATGTAAATAATATTTACTACAATTGTTAAAGGGCCTAAATGTTTTGGGAATAGTTTTTAAACCACATTACATAAAAACGGCATCATTCTATAGCGAGGACATCCTAAAAACAACTGTTGTGACAAAATGTATTTCAGTGTTACATGGCTACAGTATACAAATCCGTAAACACGGCCACATGTGTTTTGACAGAACAACAAGGAGGGATGTGTGCGAGCATTTGCACATGTGGAATTGTTAAAAAAAACAAAAGAAGATTTGCACTCATGTAATGCAAGAACTAAGGTGGAGTGAGTACAACAGCAATCATGGGATGTTAGAATTTCAGTTTACTGTAGTCCGGCACATTACCACAGCCATGAGTAATCACACCACTAACATGTAGTATACACAGCTGTTTTTCTATGTCAGAGTTTCTAAGAAACTGTGGGGTTTCCCTGACCTAGAACTAAGACAGAAATTTAAAACCTAAACATATCTGAATAAACAGGACTAATAATAACCAAGACACGGCGTGCTTTTAAACATGGCTGCGCGCAGGCCTTCATTTCATTAATCAGATATGCAGCTGGCTGTTTTCTCCAGGAGTGGTGCAGCAACACCTGGCTGTAATTAACTTTTATCGACACGCTTGGCTAAGTTTGGGTTACAGAAACAGAAACAAATGTGATGAGGGGGAGCAGTGTCAAGATTCTGTCATCGCTGTCAGAAATATGGTAAAAGCACAGGTGTCAAACTGCATGAGGCCAACAGATGGCAAAAGAAAAACAATCCAGGTGTAAGCATTCCGGTAATTCAAACACTTGAGACATATTTGTGTAATTGTTTTCAAATAGCATGAAAAGCCCATAAAAGCACCTGGATTTTCACTATAAGACAGTTAAAGACAGTAAAAAAGAAGACCTTCTAAAAGCTTTAGGAAAATGGTCTACAGTGATCCTTAATTTTTGGCGGGATAGACGATAGATGAATTCCGCAAATTAGTCATCTGGTTTTTTTTTTTTTACTACAAGGCTGTAAAACCTTCACTACATACTTTTACACACTTTTCTCAGACAGGAATGAATATTTCCGTACTTTTCTCTCGTGTTTAAACTCTCAAAGTTCCAGCCTTCATAGAAAAATAAGTCCAGTATTACAGAAGAAACCGAAAGTCTGCTAGCAATCAACATTTTATGTAAATTTGGCAAACTAAATGCATTCAGAACAAGAGACACGGCACTGAGGAAACTGATTGATATGGATTAACAACCAATAAGGATGCACAACACACAGAAAAAACCTGTGCAAAATTGTACCAAAAAAATCTATATAAAAACACAGAGACTGCCAAAGGAGAACCGCAATATAGTGAGCGACCACTGTATTTTATATTGAACATATTACATATATTTTTTTAATTTACAAAAACAATTCTAACAAAGTCTATAATTCCACTTTTTTTAAATGTCTAAGATAGAAAACAGGAAAAGAGAATTAAAGATTAAATGCAACCTTGATGTCAGGAAATCAAATAATCGATAAAAAAAAATCTATTGAATATCACTTAAACCGCAGTTTACTGTACACACAGAGGAGCAACTTTTCTCCAGAAATGTTTGTACGAGCATAAAGGTACAATATGTGCAGACATTTTCAAAAAAGGTAAATGCTTTAAGAAGAAACAAAAGGTGTCTGTAATGTGATCAGCCAGTTACAGATTAAGCAAGTCTTTCATGGGTGGAAGTAATTTACAGTTTAAGTAAAATTGAGCTCAAAGAAGAATAACCAAGTGAATCCAAAAGCGGTAATAAGACCCGCGTCAAACTCGCCTTTTTACCTTTACTGTCAAATTTATTGTCTGGTTGATGTTCGGAGGCTTTCACATGTCTGTCTGGAGAACCATTTTTATAGCTATATCCTGTAAATCTATTCAGAAAGGCTCTATTGAAAAGAAACACTACAGGGGTATCACCTGCCCCATTCTAACAGTCAAACAATCCCGAAAATATTTAAGACACTAAAGGATACTTTGTGGAGAGGTGAAACCGGCTGACGTGTGTGCCTAACATTTTGGTATGTATGTCAAATATACAATGAGAGCCCCTCAACACAGATTTATCTTTTCAAAGGTCCACAATTACAAGGGATTATCACAAGCTTTTGTTAAGCATGGCAGATTTCAGCAATAATAGTGAGAGTTGGAAAGCTGTCATTTCTTTGTCAGCAGCTGGCAGTTCATTTCCACAGGTAAAAAACTAGATGCCAACTATCCACAGGCGAGGATTATTGCAGAAAATGGGAAATAATATCCGAAATTTTGAATGGCAGAAATCCCCGTCTGCAAGAATAAAAGGTGAATAAGTCACTTATGAAAGTCAAGAAGAGGAAGAAGCTTTACTTATCCTGGACAAGATCCGGGTAAAATAAAAGGCTTTGGCATTGTGTTTACAAAAGAGCAACTGAACTGATATCTTGTTTGGAGATCAACACCAACAAACACAAGAAAGCTTTTCTAGCCATCTACTAAAGCCTGAAAACGTGCATGTGAGCATTGATTTCTATGTGTGTTAAGGTGTCTGGAGCCAACAGGTTTGGTTTGAGTGTGTGGAGACGAGTGTGTCTGTAGACAGGCCCAACCTTTTTGATGAACCTCTACAATTGACAGTAATTATGTTAAACTGCCAGAAACCTGCTACCTCCTTCTTTGTAACTCTACCCCCTCCTATTATTTATCTTCATTTTTCGTCCTGCAACCCCTTCTTTTCATACCCTCATCTCCCATCTATGCATACACAATGAAAATTGTGGTTTTGGTGTTTTTAAGACCTTCCTGTGGCATTTTTTTCATGATGGAGGACATTCGTCATGTTTGCATCTACACATGCACAAATTAGCAATAACTACAGTCACCCAATTTGACACCTGACTGATGGAGCATTTCTTCTTCGCTGACAAGCTAAGGAGCAAATAAAAGCACACTCCAGGTATAAAAGACAGAAAACTAATACAGAAGGGCATTAGCAATTAAGTGTTCCCTTGCAATAACACTATTCCCCTTTTGCAGTCTTGCTGATTATTCTGTGCAATTTTGCATTATTTTTGTTTCTTTTCAATGCATTGTGGTCTGCATCCTGATTGGCTAAAGGCCATTTCAATCAATCTCCTTAGTCTGCCATGACTCCTATATAGAAAACGTTCACCTTGTCAAAAATCATACATCTCTTACTGCTATCAAATCTTTGCTTTCATTCTATGATGTTAGACTTTAGATTTTTATTATCAAGGTTTGAACTTTGAGAGTTTGAACAACAGAGAAAAGTGTGAAAATATTCATTCCTGTCTGATAATAGTGTAAGTATGTAGTGAGAGTTTTACAGCCTTTAAACATCCATTATAGTTGTAAAAAAATAGAGATGATCACTTTGCAGATTTCGTCTGTTTGGGTTGATTTTAGAACACAACTCCTGCAATAGTTGAGGGACGACTGCTATTGTGATGTTAACAGACAAAGTCAGATACTTTAAAGTCTGAAAGACTGATGTCTATTTTAAATCTTTCTTCATTATTCAAATACGTATGTAGATGCAGCAGTTTTTTTTTTTTTTAAAGTTTAGTCATCGGTAGAGGGTGGTTAGTGGTAGAGTCTAACCCCTTACACCCAAACTAAAACAACAATCTCTTGACCTGTAATTTTCGTGTTTAAACATGAGATGGGAAAAATATAGTTTTTTTAAGGGATTTTCACGAAATTTCACGCACATGTTGCTAGCATAAGTCTACTACCACCTCTGGAGTTTCGTCGACCTTTGAGTTCGGTAAAAGGCCGCCATCTTGAATTAAAAAAAAAAAAAAGCACATTTAATATCAGAAACAAACGTAAACTTGTCACTGGGATATTTATCGATCATCTCGTAACTTTTTAGGCATCAATGGCAGGCTACTATGGAAAAAATGTTGTAATTACAAGCTATAGATCTTGAATTGGGTGCATGTGGCGAGCTAGCAAAAGTGGCGTACTGTTATAACTCTGTTATAATATATTTTTTCTGCGTACTTTTGAAACAGTTCATTTAAGGAAATGAGTTGACTTTGTGTATGCAAATCAAATTTAAATAAAAGATTAAACAAGAGTCCTTAGGACTCAACAGTCCCGCAGGTGTCGGCTCTATTGGGCCTTATTACCAGGGCCTTATTAAATTGTTGAAATGACTAATATTAAATAAACAACTACTTTCTTCTCCACACTTTGGATACTTGGCACATGTGGTGTCCTCCCAGAAATGGGAGGGGAGGGAGACAGGAGGAGGTAAGATTCGTGAGGAGTATTTTCACAGCCTAGCGAGTCCAGACAGAGAGGCAGAGCGAAAATAGCTCAAGGGGCAAACAAGGTAACCTTTTTCAAAAGGCGCTTCAGGGGGTGTCTGCCAAGTCCCACACAATACCGTCTGCAGTGAATGTGTGTGTTGTGGTTGTATTGCACTGCAGAACAAAATATCCAAAAGCATCTGAATGTGTAAGGCAGATCAAATCCAATGAAGCGGTCCAAAGTTCGCTTTCCCAAAACACATCAACGTCCAATGTGCAACATAATCCCTTCCTGGCAAAGTTTTACAGCCTGCTGAGCGATTGTGACAATGTTAACATGCTCACCTGTAAACCAATAACTTGCTTGGCTCTGCAGCATCCTAAAAGGATTTTTCCATTTAGTTGCTAATGTAATAGAAGAAAAAAATCATAATGCAAGTTTCATTTTTCCTGTTAATTTTTTTCCCCGTGAATATTCTGTTTTTTATGTTTCTAACATCTTGTGGCATTTTTCCCATGATGAAGGACATTTAACAAGACAATTATGTAAAAAATTACTTTTTTTAGTATTTCTTTATTCAAATTGTTGTGAATCAGGGGCAGATGAAAAAAATATTGTTGGAAAAAGCTTGTAGGAGTGATGTAAAAGCTACAACAGCACACAAGCTTCCCGCTCCATTCGTATTCATCTACATGTAGACAAATAGATCCATGGACGTCCTTGTTTTCCTCATCTGAGCTGGCATCTGGATCAAAACTGTACGGCTGGATATCTCTAATATTGCTCACCATTTTTGTTTCACTGCTAATGTTAGGTTGGAGTTGCGAGGGAATGTAAGCTAGTGGGAGAGCGTGTGAAAAGATGGGTGATTGGGGTGGGGGAGAGGGTCGCTCCGACAGAAACGACGCAGGTTATTTGATTGGGGATACTCGCAATTAGAAGACCACTGGAAATGCTTTTTAAATAGAACAAAGGTTGATAGAATGGAACTTTAAAAACCGTCTCCTCTGGAATAATTGAACAGTTTAAAAATTGTTACATTTCTGCATCGTCTTTAGTAAGTTATATCACTGTTTGTGTTGTTTTTTTACTGCAACACTGCTTGTTTTTACATAAGAGTTTGAGCCACGCAGAAGCATGCATTAGTGTTGCATTGCAATGCACACACATAGATTTTCAGATATTTTATTGCATGCTGGTGCCGCCTTGGATTACTGTAGTCCAAACACATAAACATATCGCTTTGGGGTCATGTCTTGTGCTCATGACATCATGTCAACAAAATCAAAACAAGCATATAAGACGTCACTATAAAAAAATGTCCACCATGGTAACTGATGACAAGAATATGTCCAACCCTGCAGAGTTTACAAGAACGGTGAGTGTATGCTTTTACAAGCACACCCATGATTCACAGGAGCTGGATATGAGGTGTTGGGGGGCTCAGAAAAGGGGGTCGCACAACAAGTCTGGACATGCCAGGCAGGACATCCCCATCAAAGGGGCCACTTGCTTCTATAAATGAATGGAGGTGGACCGTGGAGATCAAATGACAAGTTGTTTACAACATGTATACCCATTAATGTCGATAGGGACATGGCTATTTTTCCACAGTACGCCATTAAAAAAAATTTTTTTAATCCTATCTGCCTCTTCAAGACTAATGTTTTTTTTTTAGGTAATCCTATGCTATAAATTTAAATTGTATTTCCCATAAAACCTCAGGTGAAAAAGTCACTTATGACAGGAACTTGTCTCAACAGTCGCACATTTTTTGAGCATGCGTCATGAAGCGTCCAAGCCTAAAGAGTGTTGAATTTAATTACTACAACATTCGTTACTGGCCAAATCTTCTATTTGCGCCTTAAGGCCAGGGTGTGTTCTGTGTGCCTTCGGCATTCTATGGGTTCCCTGGTGAGCTCCGGCCTCATTCATGGGTAATGTACCAGACAGAGTAGATTCCTCCTCAGTCTTCATAGTCTCTGTTCAGCCATGTAAGCCCTCCCATGCCTACTCTGTTTGTTGTCCTGTTTGTTACAACTTAAGATAATCCACTACAATGGTGGAATTTGTAAGGCTGGACCCACGTCTTCCAAAAATCAATAAAAACAGATGCTATTCAAATCTCTATGTAGGAAATGTCATTAAAACTAAATGAAATACAATATTAAAATAGAGACTTTCTGTTTTAAGTCCAAACTGAGTTGGTGTTTACAAATCGACAGAACTCAACGGTGCTGGTTTTCTGGGGTGGAGGTAACAACAAGATCTTCCTGAGTAACATCTTCTTAAGTCGTTCAAGAGTCTTAAGAGAAGTGCTAAGACCCTATGCAGTGTTTACATACACACACCCAGTTATGTCGCACAAAGGTGATTGAGGAGTGCTGGGCAATGAGGCATTCACATCTAGTCCATGGTCTATTTGTCTCCAATGAGCAGTGGACCATTGGAGATAATTCACTACTTTTTCTTGTTTTGCATTCACAAAAAGGTGAATAATGAAAGAAAATGGATCTGACAAAGATAACACATTGAATATTAAACATGAAGTGAAGTGGGAGGATTTGTGGTTACTGTATGAAATGAAGAGAATGGTAAAGCAGACAGGCATATCAAATGAGAGAAGTTTTATTGTTTGGGTTTAAAGAAATTGGCCTTCAGCACGACTCAAACCCAGTAGAAGACCGACAACACTCTTCGAAAACATTTCTACGGTTGTCCGGCATCCCAGCCTCATTCACAACAGGAAACTGCAAAAAAAACTGCTCTGAATACAAATGGTTAAAATGTGTCAAGAAATAAAAGATGAGGCATGATCCAAGTGTTTCGGATGTGTAACACAAACTGGGCCTCTCTGGCCTCAGACGCTCCTGCTCCGTGATCAAAATGCATTTTTCACAAAAACAGATCCTTCCTTCATGCAGTCATTTATTTGCAGTTATCGTTAGTTTCTAGCATGAAGGTTTACGTTTGGATGTTTATTTCAGAAAAAGTTCAATTTTTGAAAGAGAAGTATTTCATATATTTTGTTTCAATTCCAAATGATAAGTATGCAAAGTATCCTTATTGGTCTTTAAAACCATAAAAAAAATAAAAATGATAAAAAATAAAGAAATAAAACTACTTCAATAGTGACAAATAATGTTTTATAACTTAGCTAAATATGAATGTTGTTTCAATAACAGAAGAGATCAGACCTGCATGATCAAGATACTTTAATTTAATTTTCCCCTTTTTTTTCCTTTTTTGCTTCAGATTTGATGCTGTAAAATCATATTTTGTTTCTGTATAAAAACAACATATGTATATGAGTACATTTTAGTTTAGTATGAAAATTAAACATTCATAATCACACAAACTTTAAAGCGTATACTAGCACAGTATTTTTCCCAGTTATTCTGAAACTCTGAAAAGAATTGGCAAAGGTATTTCAGATCACGGGAAGTTGTGGAGGACCGTCTGAAGAGGCACCCACCGGTGGTTGGGGGAATTATCTGTCATCTGCTGCCATCATAGGAGACAAATCAAACTACAATAAAAATGCTGCCCACCACAGCATGCCACAAGGCCAGCTCAGCTCTGTTAAGACGTGCAAAGTATTACATCAAATTATTTTTAAAAATGTGATGCCACCCAGGCATGCAGAGAAAGGAAATTTTCAGTCATTATTATCATCAGTAGTTTCGACATACTTTTGTGTTTTATATAAATATAGGAACACCTAAAGTCATCAACCTGCCTTTCTATCTGTCTGCATTTCACTAATGTTTTCAGGCCAAAAAACACCCGTCAGGTTGAAGTTTAAGCAAACACAAAAGCAAAACGTACTTGGAGAAAATCTATTACTAAGGTTATCTAAAGTTCACATGTGCAGGGAAATTAAAAAGAAAATGTAGATGTAAACATTTGTTATCAGGTTACAAGGGCAAATCCTTTCATTTCAAATGGACATGTTATAAGGACTGAGAAATGGTCTCTATTATTGCTTTATTAAAAGCATTAGCTGCCATGGTTTGGTACCTTTTCGGTTTGATTTGTAATCTTGTTTTGAGAATATGTTACAGTATTGTTATTTTAATCTAATATATGATAAATTGTTGTGGTAAAAAGCTTGTTTTTCAAACTTGTGGGTCCCTTTTGAATTTTTTTATGAATTATCTACATAAATCTTTAAAAAAAAGTTCTACTTGAATTGATTTTTTGTTTAGTAGAGCCTCTAAAAATGCTAGTATAATGCAGTATCACATGCTAACAGTATGATTATTACAATGAATGGGCAGTTGTGTCCAAACCTTTGGTCTGTACTGTACGGCAAAACAACGCTGTAGTTTAAATAGTGAGGTTTTGTTGGGTATTTTCAGTGGTTTTTTTTTTTTTTTCATAAAAAGGATCAAAATCCACAAAAGTAACAGAGAAACCCATCTTGGATTTTTACATTTTAAGAGAAAAAGTCACTTAAAACCACCATAACAACCACGCCAAGGTGAAGAGGATGTGAAAGAGAGAAATCCTGTTCCATCCTAATAAAAAAATTCACTCAGATACCTGTAAAACCTCAGAAACGTACAGGTGTGGAAGATGTCACACACACCTTCATTCCAGCTTCTCAACATTCGTTTCCTCTGAATGATTGAGCATCCCCTCTTTTTGACAGCCAAAACAAGTCATAGACTGGTTACATGAAAGACAATGCTCGCTAATGCAGATGAGCCCCGCCCACACAGCTACCTCACTCCACTTCTCGCTCTTGGCGAAGCTCACCAATTTCCACCTGGATGGTCTTCAACTATGTGCCAAGAGGATATCACTGCAGCTCCATATCCTCTGTGTGACAGTGTAATTCCCTCTGCCCTGCAGCAATGTCTGCAAAACTCAGACAGTTTACATGTTCATGTAGCTACATTTCACTGGGGAGGAGTGAATTGCCAAGACTTCAGTGAACTCATCTGATTTCTGGCTGACAGTTAAAGCCCTCAAACAAAAGCCGCCATGACGTATTTTTCTGTCTTTCATAACTGCATGCAAAAAAAAAAAAAACACACACACACACAAAACCCAAAGCTTAATGTTTGTCATTGATAGCCTCGAAATTCTTCTTTACCATCCACATCACAGTCTTACCTGGCTTCAAAATAACACTGGCATGATAACTGCTGAACCTTACATGTATTCAGTCACAAAGCATGGAGGATCCATTTCCAGACATTTTTAAACACAGACGTGTGTGTTGGAAAAAAACTGCACAGTTAATGTTATATTGTATTTCACACTTTATTAGAATGAAAAAACGTTGTTACTGGTATGCAAGTCAAAGCAAACAATTCCAATGTCAGACATGAAACAAAAGACTAAATAACTTGGCCAAAATGCTGGAAAGAAAATGATACTTTGTAGTGTTAATGCTCAAAGTAATTATATTTAACAAGAGCTTAAAATGTAAAAGGTAACTTGAAATACAATGAAATAGACCGTAATCATCTGTGTTTTTAGTATATTATTTTTACTTTTATATATATTATTTGTTTCGGTTTTAACAACACAACACTTATTTTTTGTATATCCTTGTTTTGAATGAACTTTTTATTTAGCTGAAAATTAACTAGTTTTAAATGACTTGAGTGACAACAACAAGCAACAAGCAGCAAATCAATAAAACTTACAAGGACACAAACAAAATCTAACCATCAAGTTAGTGGAAAATCTAAGTTGCGTTTGATTGGGATGTCTACTAAAATGTTCCTCAAAATGCCTGCGAAAATTAAATTGAATGCACGCACTGTTATTTTTGAAGTTCTTGTTGGATTTACTAGAAAAAAAAAAGAGCAGAATTGACAGGTAAAAAGTCTGAGCAGTTTTAGGTATAGTCCTCACTTTGAAATAGATGATGCTGACCCTCTCTGAAGCTTCTAAAGCTATGTTGACCTTGAGTCATCTATCTATCTATCTATCTATCTATCTATCTATCTATCTATCTATCTATCTATCTATCTATCTATCTATCTATCTATCTATCTATCTATCATAGGAAATGTCACCAATGTAGATACCATAACCATTCGGCCTTTTGGGGTTCTTCGAATAATGCTGACGTCACATAATGTGACTGGCTGTCCGTTGGTCCGATGACGTGTCAGATAGTGATTGGTCTGGACAAATTACTCTACTACCATAGGAGAAGATATTAAAGACAGAGTTCGCTTGTGTGGAGCAGCAGGTTCATTCTAACAGCCGCAGATCTTTTTACAAAGTAAAATATATCTCTCTTTAAGCACTACAAAGAATAATGTCAGACACAACTTATGAGGGAAAAGAACTTTAGGCTACAAAAGGAAACGTGAAATGAAAATATCGAGTGGATCCCAATGCTACATAGTTTGTCCAAGTGGGGCTACCGTAGTGTGACCTTGTCCTCAGTTGAAAGGACCCCAAACGGTTATTGCAGGCCGAATGGTTATGGTACCTACACTGGTAAGACCTAGATAACACACGCTCTTTGACAGACATACTGCAACTCTTTACATGTTCAACATGAATCAGCTGATTCTCACCCAGAGAAAAGCGAATTTTCATATCCGCTTTGTACCGTAATGCAACACGTCTTTCAATATGAAACACATTACCAACATCAGTGTTGCATAACAGCACAAAACCGCTTCCCTACATGACAAAATCACATCACTTTGGGGTTGCATATCAGTGCAAGGCTGCTTTTCTCTGTCAGAATACATCAGAACTAAGTTTTTTGCATAAACAGTTAAGGAGTTTAAAAAAATTAATACTTTGGTGTTAAAGAGTTACATTTTCATAATTTTGAAATAGATAGAAATGCAAAACTTGACTTTAGAATCATAAGCTTAACTTGATTAAACAAATGTCTTCTAATGAGCTGGAACTGACTTTAGCTTTAAGGAGTTATTTTTTAAATCAACCAATTTTCAGATGTTTGCCAAAAAACAAATGGAGACACATGTTTGTTCGTTTTTATACTGATTACTGTAAACGGCGCCAAATGCTCCATGCCCTACCCTCCACGCTAAGGCTATCAGACAACTAAAGCTGCAAAAGTAAAATGACCCGGTGACTGTTAAAGCCTCTGTGAGAGTTTCTAACTAGTGATCTCATCCATAAATCCTCAGACTAGACAACGTAGAGCACTGTGAACCAAACAGCAAAGCTAAAGGCAAACGTCCAATGCACTAAATGCTGGATACCGTTTGATATTTTTATTATGTGAGTAAATTATACACACTTAAATTTGATCTTGTGTTTTACTTAAAAGTTATTTGTTTGTCAGGAAATCATTGAAATATTAATATCTTTCCTTCCTACGTTATTATTTAATGAGTGCAAAGTTTGGGTTTCATCTCCCTCTGTCCCCACCTATCCACCCCCACCCCATCTCCACAAAGACCCGCTGCACCACTGTGGTCCTGCCCTTGGGCCTTCAGGTCAGTGGATGCGCTGATTACCCACAAGCCCTTGACACAAGACAAGTCTTAACGCTTTCATGTGTCTGTGGGTTGTCCCTCAAAGCCTTGTTACAGGATTGGCGATTGCCAATTAGCACAATTAGCTTTTGGCAAGCTGCCGAAGGCGTCACATGGCACCAGCTTTGCACTGATGTTACCTGACAAGCCAGGGGATCCACCGCGGTTGCCCCTGTAGAGGGTAACTTGGTTGCAAAGAGAAGACAAAAAAAAAAAAGACAAAACAATTTTAAGGGCTACACTGACAAAATCTTTAGTATTAACTGACGAATTTAGATTTTTTTTTTGTTAAGCAATGAATTATAAAATAATCAAGTTGAAGAAGGGCTGGGTATCACGGATCATTACCAGGATCGATTCGAATTACGATTTTTTAGATTCTTTCAATCCATTCGATTAGATTAGATTAGATTTTGCTCAGTTTAGAATTTACACGGTTTACACTTACACATGTTTGTATACAAATACATTAATAATCTATATCTGTTTAGAGGATATTCACATTAATCTGATACAGTACACATACTGTAAAATGTATTAGTGAAACAATAAACCAATGAGATTGTTAACACCATACAGTGTTACATGGTTTCTCAAATTGAGAAGCTTATACAAAAATGTGCAGATCATTAAAACCATTAAACCGGCTCATATTACAAAAATAAATGATCTGGCTCTCCTAGAGGGTGTTTCAGTTTGGCCACTGGGTGGCACACGCACCATGGCGTTACACTTTATTGCAGAAGGTTTGAGTAAAACAACGGGGCAAATGGTTACTTCAAAAAAAAGGTTTCCAAAAAGATTTTGGACAACTCATTCCTGTGAGTGGATAAAGCTGTTCATTTAGTCTGCAATGTATGTTTAGGTTGAACGAGGGTTAGCTTTAGATGGGGGATGGGAAATTCCATCATTTGATAGCATCAAGCTAGCAGACTTTGGCTTACTGCTGTTATGCGTTACCTCAACCTTAACCTTAATGGATCGATTATTAATCTATTAAGCTTGGATCGATTTAGATTGGTTAATTGGTTTTATCAACGCACCTCAAAGCTAAATCAGAACTATTTTCAAAACAAGAGGCTGGTTATGCAGCAGACCCACACAGCTTGTGGGGTTTATGAAATGACACATTCATATATCCCACTCTGTCATTTGCCTGTTGTGGTCAGGAAGGGAGTTTGTTTGTGGGGCCCGGTCCCTTAATGTTTTATCCAGGATTCTAAGTCAAGAGGCTCCCATGTCAAAGCCTTTTAAAAGAGATGAAAAACACTGGCAAATAAAGAGATTTTATGGGGCTGTTCAACCTGAGCAAGAGTTCTCTGCTTTAACAGACAAGGAAAAAAAGCATACAGTCTACCCCATAGAAGGATAACATCTGGAGACACACTGTGGCATGACGGAATGTAGATGGCAACAAAAAAAAAAAAAAAAGATCTGGAATAGAGTGCACATCTTCCTCACATTAATGTAATTTACCTTTTTTTGTATCTATTAACAGTACGAATCCATATGAGGATCAATTGTGTACTTCTGTTACTGAAGAGACACATTCAGTTTAGTTGCTGAGGTTTCTTTTTTCCTTATTGCATAAAAAGCCATTTTTGTTTACCAAAAAGGAAAAGCATCAACACCTCGGCGCTTTTTTAATACTCAGCTCTTACCATTAATAAGACAAACACTATAGTGCTCCTTTGTTCGCAGGGATGCGTTTCATAAATATCTTGCTATATCTCATATCCACAAAGTAGGATTACAGATACTTTAAGGCTGTAAAACCCTTTAATTAGGGCTGTAAGATAAGAGGAAAACTTGAGATATTAATGATCAATATTGCGATGACAATAAAACTTGCGATACATGAACAAATAGCAAAACAACTAAATACATTTTCCTTTTGCTGCCACAGTTTAATTTCAATAAGAGTCAACGTACATTAAATGATACTGCAAATGGCCGTCATCTACATAGGAGGTGAGCATCTAACATAAAAGGGCTCCATCCCATTGGTCAACGGCCTGAAGGGGTCCATCCCATTGGTAAAATGCATGACAGGATTTATTTGATTCCTCAAATACTTCAAGCTGCCATAAGATTGTTTTAACGCATTTAAGGTAACCATTTATAACGATTTTTGCCGTCTTTTGCGATATGTTTATTGAACAGCTTGATATAACAAATAACAATAAATATAATAACAATAATAACCACAACAATAAATGTGTGATTTATTGTGCAGGTCTACCCTCAGTAGACACTTTATACACTTTTCTCAGAGAAACCTTAATATGTTCACACTATTCTCTCGTGTTTAACTTCTCCAAGTTCAAACCTTCGTAGAGAAATATGTCCCGTAGTATATAATGAAAGAAAAGATCTGATCGCGATCAAAGATTTATGTAACTCTGGCAAGCTGCAAGTGCAGCTTCTCCTTACAGAAGACAGGGCCCGGAAGAGATTTTGGCAAGATCAACAGCCAATCAGGACGCAGAATACAGTGCACTGTTAATTGTTAATTTTTATTTTTTTAAAAGTATCTAATGTTGCGCTGAAAATAATCAGCAAAACGGCAAAACTGCGAAAGGTGAACTGCAACATAGTGAAGAAACACTGTATTAGCAAAAGAGTCTAAAATATATCAAGTTAACCCTTGTGCAATCCTAGGCACTTTAACATTGGTAGTTGGGTCATCTAGACCCACAAGTCAGTGTGCTGAAACTTTTTTCTTCAATGATTTGTGATCTTCACTGGTGTCCATAGATTACATGAAATCCTCTCCACCTTTATCCACCTTTGTCATGGTAGGGAGAACACATCAATGCAAGGGTTAAGCCACAAAACATCTTATTTTTTTAAGGTTTGATTGTCGACTGTTATTCTGTTACCTGTTATTGTTAGATAACAGGTAACTTTATCTATGTTTCCCTTTTTTTCCAGCCCAGTCAGAGTTCTCCAAGGTCGTCAACACTAACTTAAGTAAAAGTGTCGCAGATGGGTATTCCCCCTTTAAAACCAGAAGTGAAGTGTTCCATCAGTCATTGTCAGAATTCACCCAGGACAGTGGTTTCCTGTTCACATCAAATCCATGGTTTATAGT
Organism: Oryzias curvinotus; assembly: GCA_023969325.1. Taxonomy (NCBI): domain Eukaryota; kingdom Metazoa; phylum Chordata; class Actinopteri; order Beloniformes; family Adrianichthyidae; genus Oryzias; species Oryzias curvinotus. Next base: position 29,059,457 of record CM043714.1, read on the forward strand.
TTCCTTCCTAAGGATTTTGTGAGTTAGCTTATTAAGCCTTTCCAGCTGAAGATAGTAAAGCGGGGTCGGCACTGTGTCTGTGTTTGTGGGTTTTTGCTTGTGGTTTAGTCAAGAGTGCAGCAGCATACTTAAAGTTATAACATCATTTGTGTGTGACAACCCACATTGAGTTAGGGGAGATTACAGTGAAATGATCTGTTGATGTGAAGTGCAATTCACATCAATGGTTGTGCGGTTGCATATATTAATAACATCTGCACAGCTGCTTGTTGATGGGCGTGTTCAAACACACCTTGTCTGACAACACTCAGGCATATCTTAAGGTCTTGGAGAAGACTGGAGTTAAAAGGAGACTTAATTATCTCGTCTGAATACCAAAGGCGCTCTAATGGAAACATACCCAACTCTTTCTCTCTACCTTCTCTGTCACGTCGTTTCTTCAAGTGAAACAGGTAAATGTTAGTATTCAAGATGAAAAGTCCTGAAATGAAGAGTGGCATACTAAGTATCCCTAAGATAAACAACAAGAAAAAATATAATCCCAATAAACTGACCAAAAACACCAGTTTAGAGAAAGGCAAAAAAGATCTGAACCATTATGTAAAAGAAATCTCTGAAAATTGACATTACATCAACTTTTCAACGCAGTTGTGGACTGGAATTGAATATTTGAAAAATGTTTCCCCTTTGATTTCTTTTAAAAGAGATTTGTGATGTCTTGAAAAAATATTTTAAATTAAGTTTCTCCATTAAAAATTGAATGACAAGTTGGCCATTCAATCCCTGACTACAAGACAACAAAACCATTCAAAACTAAAATGACATATCGTCTGCATATATTAACATGTAGATTAAAAGTCATTTTAACACAGTTTGGGTCAATACTCGATTCTGATTAGCTGTTGGGTGTGGATCAAAAAACGATAATCCACAGGGATGATGCACACCTACACTTACTCTGCCCCAACAGTCCCACCCACAACTCAGAGGCATATTTCTAATGAGCTCCTGCTGCTCTGCAGAAACGGTGTCCTAGAAAATGACACAGGTTTTTAAGATGTGTCATGATTTAGCCTAAAATGTCATAATCATAATTAAAAGACCACTGGGAACGCTTTCACAAAAGATCAAAAGATGATCAGAGCGGAACTCATCATTTTTAGATGCTTTAATTATAGTTTATTTCTCATTTCCAGTTTAATTCTCTCAGTTTTCTGACCTACTTCCAGTCAACCTACTGTGCAAAAAAAGCAGCAAGAGAATCAAAAAAAACAACTTTTTAGGTGTGCAAAATATTCCAAGAAGTTTAAAGAATGGTAAATATTAAGCAAAAACTATATATTTGGTGGAGGGAGCTGTCAAGCTGTAGAAGGATGCCCACACAGCTTGCTTACCTAGTGGGACCCCTGAGGCAGCTGTCAGGTACCAGCAGGCCAAGTGGAACGCTGCTTGGGCAGCTGCAGAAGCACAGATATGTGTGCGGGATCACTGTGGCAAGGTTATGGAAAAATGCCTTCAGTCAACCTTGAAGAAATTCTGGCAAAAAGATTCCTCACAACAACCGGGTTTATACAGGGCGATGTTTAAACTTCGTTAAAGCTTATAGACAGGTTTTTTTAAAAAGTCGATATTAAAGACCCACTCAAATTAAAATGGTGTTTTTGGTGTTTTAAGTTCTTGTAGCCTTTTATTTCATGATGGAAGGCATATATGAAGAAACATAGCTTAAAACTGGATTTCTGAGTACGTTCGTATTAAAATCATAGTGAATTAGGAGCAGACGAACATATAAAGTTGGGAAAAGCCTATAGCTATGACGCAGCTGCTGCAGTTGGCAGGCAGCAAGCTCCCTGCTCGAGTCCATTCTGATCATCCACTTGTAGACCAATAGACCCATGTACGTCTTTGTTTTCCTCGTCTAAGCTGCCATCTGGCTCTGGACTGTGCGGCTGGATAGCTCCAATTTTGCTCTCCATTTTTGTTGCACCACTAATGTCAGCTTGAGGTGGGGAGGGGCTGTAAGTTAGTGGGAGAGAGTTTAAACAGGGGGATGATGGGATATCAGCAGAGGGTTACTTCCGTGCCACAACTCGAAGGCAAATTTCTGATGAACCTCTGCTGCTCTGCAGAAACTATGTCCTACAAAATGACACAGGTTTTTTTATTTAATTTGGCTAATAAGAAACTATCATAACTAAAACATCACTGAGAGCACTTTGAAAATAGATCAAAAGATGATCGGAGGCTTTGTTTTTTGTTGATATTTTTTATCTATAAAAATTAGAAAATAGACTTAAAATGTTGGGAAACAAATGCTTTGAGTTGCAGAATTAAAACAGAACAGCATTTAGCTCATCAGCTGTAGACAAAATGAAGAAGCTCGGCTATAAGCAAAGTCCACAAAAATCCCTGTTTACCTGTGACCAACCATGCAAAAATGTCTGTGTGTCTTATTTTGGAGTGAAAGATCCTGTTTTTCTGTAGCGAGGACAGGACTTTTGTCGAGTTTCATCTTTGCATGTGCTCATGCGTGAACACGCACGCACTCCACTCTCCTTAAACCTCTACTTCTCCATTCGAATGGAAAAGTGCCGTGCACCCCCACCCCATCCCTGAGTTTCCTCACAGCATCCACAGTACCTTGATAGCTCCCAGTCAACATGCATCCCTGTAACCTTTCTTAAAAAAGGAGGTCAACGGAGAGATTAAGACCCTTCAAAAAGGGTCATGGAGATCAATGATCAAACAGAGAGGAAGGGCCAGCCCCATCGCCCCACTCCACCCACATTATTTCAGAAGGACAGATAATAGAGACAAAGAGACTGGCTAAATATTACTTCCCCACATCACGACCTGGCCACCCTCTTAATCTCTGATGGTGGCCTCGTCCATAGCTGTCACTCACTGTTGGAGTCAGTGCAATCACTGATAATAAAGAAAGAAGAATTTCTTCCGGTTCCGGGTTTGATACTTGATCCATTTTTGCTATGAAGATTTTTGAAAAAGTGTTATGTCTATTTTACTGATATAGTATTATGTTTTAATCATATACATGATTTTTATAACAAACAATCTGCATATTTATAGATAACTGATCTGCATTTGCCATGTTGATTTCTAAAGTAGTTCTTTTTTACATACCAATTTAAGTAATTTATCGTTGTCATGTGCTTTATTGATACTCAAGGATTCTTAATTCTGTCTGATAAAAGTTAGGGAGCGGATAGCGATAAATCATGTAATAAAATGATTACGGTAGAACAGAGATGGGATTATATAAGTTCGCTTCCTTCCACTCCCTTTCAAGCAATATTATAACTGATCATTGTAATGTTTTTGTGTATTATTCCTATTTGATTGCTTGAAATTAAACCACTTCAAATAAAAAATAAATAGAATAAATAAAAAATAAAATAAAAAATACAGCATGTTAACTGGTTCTGAGTTAAAATAAAAATCTGAGAAATAAAGCAAAACATGTACAGTTTCATTCATTGATTATTTTATATTTTTTGTGTAAGAATTTATCAAAAAATCATGTTTTAAATGTACTAGAAGTAAAATTCTAGACTTAGAAGTCAAACTGAGGCTCTGGAGCCACTTCTGGCTCTTTAACCCCTCAAGTTGTAGCTCTCTTAAAAAAGAATGTTTTTAAATTTAGAAAATAGACTCTAAGGTGTATCTAGTGAAAAGAAACGGTCGGAAACTTTATACAACTCATTCACAAACAATCGAAGCCCAGTACGTATCACTCCGGGAAGCTCTTTGTCAAAAAACATTTTGACAGATTTTGGAGCGCCATGTACCACAAAACACATCATGTGGAGCTCACAATTCATCCATAAGGAACACTTAGTTAATTCTGATTTATGAATTTCCGGCTTGGAGTCAGCAACAAAGGTAAGACAAATTGTTTCTCACTGCTGACATGACACCACCGACCTAAATTTGCTGCATTAAGATGATCCTATATGGTAGAGGGTGTCTTTTATTTTGAAAGGATGTTATGTCAACCCCTTTCAAAAGTTATAAATAAAAACATAAATAAAAAACAGTTATGTTCTCTTCATTTTATTTATGACCAAAAAACAATTGCACATTTATGTTTATCACAAGAGTAAAAATAATACAAAACAGTTTCTTAAGTATGAAGTCAGACTTTGGGTTGAAACCAGAATTGTAGTGTTCAGCAGTATAATTCAACAACTCTTTCATATGTATTTTCTTAAATAGAACTGATATCGCAAAGTATTTCCTTTTATTATTTTTTCTTTGTTTTTATTGCAGAAATTACTTAAAATAAACCAAATCAATCAATCAAAATCCAACTGTTATTGGACTATTCCCCGCAGTTTTACAGTTAATTTCCACATGGGTTGAAAAAGAATTGAATAGCTTAACATCGAAGGTTTTCAAGTCACCTCTGCAGAGATCTCTGCTCAGAAGCAACCCCGCATTTGCTGCCAGTCACTGTGTGTGCTTCAAAGATGTGCTAAGAGAGACCTGCAGACCTGTCACCAAGTCCCACTACACAGCCAGAATTCATGAAATGTTGGAGGAGATGGAAAGGGAGGAACCGATGAGTGAGGAGGAGAAAACACAGACGAATGAAGCAGTAACAGACAGAAGGAAACAATAAAAGAAAGAAAATATTAGATTAATAAAACATTCAGTCAGGGTAGAAGTGCGCAAAACAGCAGACATAGCTGAAATTCTTGAAGTGTGACACTGTGTCATTGATCAGTGAAATATTTAATAATGTTCGTGAAGTTGGAGATGACTTCTGACCTTAAGTGGTTGCCAGGAAGCTGGAGCAGCACAGTTTAATATCATTACCACCAAAAAAAATGTGAAACTTACAAATATGTAGAATCAGACACCTGAGATGCTATATGTTAGAGAGGATACAAGTGTCACAAACTCGCTGAATTAAGGGTCCAAACATGAGATGTCACTGATAAAGTAAGTCTTTCTGTGTGGGAAAAGGTTTTCCCTTGAGGATGTCCTAAAGTTAAGTCCAAAGATTCCTTACATTCAGACAAAAACTAAAATAATGGATTCCTAAAGTGTTTTGTTGTGAAAGAGTTTGTCTGCTCTAACAGTGTACTTGTTTGGCAGATTACAAAGCTATCTTTTTTAGTTGTTTGAATATCTACATGTTTCCTGGTGCTTTGGTACACTCTGACTGCAAACCAAACAGAATAAAGATGTGAATTCCCAGCACTAATCACTCTTTCAGACTGTGTCCAGCAGACCCTGCTGGTCGGAAAACACCCTTAGTTTGGTCACTTTCGGTTTTTTGTTTGTGTCTTTAGGGGAGATGAGGTCCTTTTTATCCATTTATACCCAAAGAAAATTGTTATTGCTGAACTCCCTCTACTGGATTTCTGAAAGAATGATACTAGAAATGCTGATGAGTAAAACCCTGCAACGGATTGGCGACCTGTCCGAGGCGTACGCCGCCTTCGCCTATCAGTAGCCGGGACAGGCTCCAGCAACCCTGTTACCCTGAAAGGGATATAGTTGGTTAAGAAAACTGATGGAGGGATGGATGGATGATGAATAGGAAAAACAACAAAAAAACGAACCGTTATAGGTTATAAAAAATATAAATGTAAGGAAAAGTAAAGTGTTGAACAAAAGGGGTTAAATCCAAAAGTAACTTCCTCTCTGCAGTGCAGATGCAATCATTTCCCTTCACCACTCGCCATTTTCCCCACTATCTGCCAACTTTTCAACATTTGTGTCACAGTATTTCAAAGACAATACAGGTGTTATTAATGTGATATACAAATAAAAGCATGTTTTCTTTTTTCTCTAGTCCACAACAAGGACCTATGAGCTGTATAATATATAAAAATGACAAATGTACTGTAATGATTGTGCCTTATAGTGCAACTGGAATCATGCATGAAGGTACTTTGAGGAAGATACCAAATGCACACTTACATTTTGGAGTACAGATTTAACATGCAAAAGATGGGGATGTGTGGTTAAGGGGTAAAGCATGGGAAGGTAGAGTTATTTTTATTATGATCTTAAATATTTTAAGAAAAAGGTGGTTCTTATTATGTTTAACTCAGACCTAAAAACAACATATTATTAAGCAATATTAAGTATTTTTTCTCAGATCATCTAAAAAGAAAAAAACCTTTGGGCAAACTCATTCATGAATGAAAGCATCCATGTATCAGCATTAGGTTGGAATGTAAGCGTGTCTGCCTGTCCGTTCACCTCACGTTAAGAAAATATGAATGATGAATATGTATATGTTTGCTTGTGATGAGATAAATACCTGTCACTGTATCCAGTCTGCTGTGTTGATTTCACTCCTTCACTGGTGTTCAGAGTTGTGCAACGCAACTTTGTCCTCAAGATTATGCAACTTCATATTGATCTTTGGAACAGTGAAGGCAGATGTGATAGAAATTAGTACCAGACACTGTTTTCTCGCACAAAGAACGGATTTAATGGAGTTGAAGAACTAGAGATTGTCTGCGGATGTGAGAGATTAAAGTATAAAAAGAAAGGTGGTGGAAGGCGGGGCTGGAAGTAAAGTTTGTTGATCCAATAATCTGTGGGACTTGGACGCCAATGTTTCAGAAAATCTTTTCTTCCTTCGTTTCAAGTATAGTTGTCACTATTGCTTTAAATGACAACAGCTGGGCACACACATTTTCTTTTACTTTTACCTTCACGTCTATCATTTGACATAATTTGTACCCATTTATCATGCATGGAAGATCCCGTCACATTTTTTATTTCCTCAGATAACACAAAGCCAAAAATACAAACAAAAAACAAACGGACCTTTACCTCTGTCTACAGCACTGATGGCATTTTTGAGTGCAAGTGCCCCACATGAATGCAGTCCATTAGGACTTGTCACACTGACTGACTTGCTTTGTTGAGGTGTTGTATCAACAGGGTGACCTCCCCTCCACCTCCCACCCCCACCACCCCAGCTTCCTTGCCCCCCCACCCCCACAACACATGATTGATGTCAACAAGGAATTCAGTCCCATGCTTCCTCCAACCTCCATGAGACCTGCCCCTGCAACCGGAAAACACTTGCTGCAGCACAGAGGACCCCATTAAGAGGGCATCGTTACGCCACCGCCACCCTCCCTCTAACAGTACCAGAAACACCTTCAGTCGCACACATAACACCATGAAGTAGGAGTGCCCCCAAAAAGAGCATGAGCAGAAGCATCTGTGTAGTGCACATAAGGGAAATAAGCTACCTTGTTCTGTCAAAACAGACTGGCTGCTGTGACGGGAGGGTCACTGAGGATACGTCATTTATGCATTGTGGTCCTGCCAGAAGAGCTGTCAGTGTAATCAGACACACTTAAGTCATGCTTGTTTCATGGGTGGTGCTTGTCAAAACTTCACATGAAGGCAAAAATTTGCTCAACAGCAGCTGTCAATGGAAGTCTGCAGAGCTGCTGCAATAGGAAGCCAGACGTGTGATGTTTCCTATCAATCTTCATAACAAGAGCTTAGATTCATCTTTGAGTAAGCCTTCTGCAATTACATTTTGTGACATATTTACCACTCCTAAAGACCCACTCCAATGAAAAATGTGCTGTGGGTGTTTTTTATTATGTTCTTGTGGCATTTGTTCGGGTAATGGAGGACGTATATCAAGAACGTTAATCTTCAAATTGCATTTCTAGACTATTTTTTGCATTCAAGTTGTTGTAAAACTAGAACAGACGAGGACATACAGTTACCCCCAAGCTGGAGGAGTGGCTACAACAGATACCTGGAAAGACCTCAGACCTCTCAGTCCAGAAAAGCGCAGTGCTAGGAACAGCTAAGATACTGCAGGATCCCTCAAGCTCCCAGGCCTCTGGAAGAGGACCCGAGCTTGGAGGAGAAACCACCCGCGAAAGGGTGAGAGGGGCGTTTATATAGATAAAGTTATCGCATATATCCAAACAGAATAAGAAAGAAAATGTAAGAAAAATCCCTCAAAGAATTCTTCCAGTCACAGCTGGTTGATTTTTCTTTTTAATATATTTTTGATTAATCATGTGTGCAGAACATCATGTGCCTTTGGTGACAAAACATAAGTCAGATAACATTTTCACACATACACAGCAACATTCATGATGACAACAACGTCTATTGGCCTAAAGTGAAACAATAAAACTTAACCGTGCAGTTCAAGAGGAAGAGAGATGAGAGGTACAGATGGGCTGATGCTCAACTATCTACATTTTTGTGCCAATCTACAAGAATAAATCACACTGCTAGATCATAAGAAGAATTATTCTCTAAACTTCACTACAAAAATGAAATATTTCTAATGATTTGATGTCAAATAAAGTGTTCTTTTTATTTTCTTAACCTGAAATGTACAGAAGAGTGCAGCTTTGTAGACAGAATAAATAACATAAGCAGAAATCCTTTAAATCTGATGTCATGCAAACCTTCTGTTGAACAGAAATGAGCTTCTTGGCTTGAAACTATTTATTTTATGAATGTGTTCCATAAGGTTCAGCAGGGATTTGAATTTGTTCAAAAAAGAAGCCTACTTCTTTAGATACTGATGTAATCCAACATGATGCAGAAAACCCCAGATTATAAACCGTGTGGGAAGCTCACAGTCTTCACTAAATTACTAAATCATCTGGGCCAACATACAGACCACTATAACTGGGTTAAAAGTAAAAGGCTTCGAATTGAACGATCAAACTTGGGGTTTCATGGTGGCTTGTGCGGAAAAGTATCATGTTTATAGTAAGAACTTAAACTAATTTAAAATTATTCCAGGAGAGAAAAGGTTTACCTCCTCAACATTCCATTGAAATCCCAGCAGAATTTGGTATAAACCTTTTCTCTCTCATTTCCCATCGCAGTTTGCAGAGTAACTACACTGGTGGTCTCGGGCTGTGAAACGCAGATGGTCTGCTCTCCAGGCATCCATCATAGTATCAGAAAACATGAAATAGGCCTGCAGATGATGTATAAGTGTGTGTATATGTTTGCATGTGGGAGTTAAGGTGCGTGGTGGAAAGTGAGGTTCCAGCTTTTGAAACAGGAGTTCACGTTGCAGGCAGTGCTAGTCATAACATCCTACAGTGAGAAAAAGCTCCTTCTGAATCAAAGTGTTACAATGTTGGGAGGTCAGACAGAAAAAACATAACAAAAATGTGAAAATGAAAAGTGCATTTTGCAACAACTACTGACAGGTTTTAGTAGAACAGCAGCAAAACTGCAACATTGGCATAACTATATTCTGGGAATATTCTTTGCAGTAAATTTCAGGGTCTTTTTGTCAGAGTTATAGTTCTTGCAGCTGGATAATTTTGCTAAAATAATTTGCACTGAATTGTTGGTACTATTGAAGAGGATTCGGTTGTAGCAAATGTAGAAACATTCATTTACTATTTATTTTATTTCAGACAGCAACCACTTCAAAGAAGTATCTATCACTGTCTATAGAGTGTGATGGCACCCATAGAAAATGGCTTACTTCCAGCTTCAGTGAATTCAATCGATAATGGTCAATTCAGTCACCGTTTTTTTAGCAATATGAATGCTGCCATGTTGGAGCCAGACTGAGGCATCTGATTGGTCTGTTTATATTTTGAATAACTTGTACAACAGAAAATTCAATGATGAGAAAGAAATTAGGATTAGCGAGGACATGTTTAAAAAAAAAAAAGGTGGCAGAGCGAGAATGGTTATTGTGACAAATAGAATGATGAAATCAATAGGTATTTATGTGGATATTTTGGTGGTTTGTTAAGCGCAGAACTGGTTCATGGAAAGTTAGGGCTCAATTTCCAGGGGGTGCAATGAGCTTCGTTCAGTGTGGGTCCTTGGGCAAGACCCTTCAAGCTACTGCCAAATACATGTATGTAGCAACGAGGGGGCCAAGTCTGGGTATCCCTGTGCCGGTCCCCAGCCTGTATTAATACAGGGTTACAGGGTTGTGTCAGGAGTGGCATCTGGCATAAAAATCTCTCCCAAACCACCTGTGCGAATCAGTGGAAGCTGATTCACTGTGGCCACCCCTGAAGGGGTGTCCCGAAAGGAGAACAACAAGATTTCTATGGGAATTTGGCTTTTTCCATGTAGACTAACACATACATATCACATATGCAGCACACACATGCTCCAACACAAAAACACATGTCAAACATATATCCTATCTTCCCACAAATGTCTGTTTGCCAGGCTGGGCAGGGACTGGTGCTACAAGTTCCCATTCAACCAGAAACTCCACCAGCCCCAGACCGGGGGCCAGACACCTATAAACCCCAGAGATAAACCAGAGACACGGGCAAGCCCACACAATACTCCAGGCAGGTCATCAGCTGACCCAAAGTAAGTCCAGCACGAGGCAGAGGCAAGAACCTCCACAACCCTTATCCAGGGTTACATGTGACTTCATCTCTATGGTTTCAATGGAGTTTATATTCATGTGTGTGTAATTTCATTGACTAAGAAAACTTGACGTCACCGCCGATTTTGTCTGTACCTATACCTATGTTGGGGTTTGCTTTTTTGGTCTAGTTCAGTCAAACTTTCGCATGTGCCCAAACAATGGGATTAACCAAGCAAACACACTCTGATCTCAACCAAACTGCTCTGATGTGAATGCATCCCAAAAATGTACCCAAAAAGACACAGCAAACAAAAAAAAAATAGAATAAAACACAGGGGGCCTTGGTACAGAAGTAGAGAAGTTGACCCCTGATCAGACAAAAGCAGGTTTGGATCCAGCCTTGCCCGCCCATGTGTCAAAGCGTCCTTGGGCAAGACACAGAACCCCACATTGCTCCTAGTGGTTATAGTTTGGTGCCATGTAAGGCAGTGGAGCCGCCATCAGTGTGTGGATGTGTGTGTGTATGGGTCCATGGAACTGTGGCTGTAAAGCGTTTTGGTAGCAAAGTAGAAAAAGCTTTACAAGTACACACCATTGACCATTGGCGTTGTGGTTAGAGTGTCCGACCTGAGACTGGAAGGTCGTAGGTTCGAACCCAGACGAGTATTACCAAAGACTTTAAAATGGGACCCAATGCCTCCCTGCTTGACACTCAGCATTAAGGGGTTGGATTAGAGGGTTAAATCCACCAAATGGTTCCCAAGCGGATGTGTCTGCAGCTCACCGCTCCCCCAGGGGATGGCTCAAATGCGGAGAACAAATTTCACACACCTAGGTGTGTGACAGATAGTGTGATTTAATTTGATTGAATTTTGACAATGTGTTTAAAACTGTAGCTTTACTTGGTCAACTGCAGAACAGTTACCTTCAGTATAAGAAATCAAAGGATCCCAACACTAAAGTCTCACATTTTGCTGCAATTGTTCACATGAGCATGAAAAATTACCTAGTAAAAGAAAACTAAACCAGAAGCACAAGAGTTTTTAATAATTTTATTTTTAATAAGTGGGTAGTAAGATTGAATACTTGATTGAATACTAGGATAACTGGTGCTATCCTTTAAATTCCACCAGGTATTCAAATGACTGAAAAAAATGCTTACACATTGTTGGTGCATGTAAGAGGTGCAAGCTTCACAAGAGAAGTGACTCCTGCTGCTGACCTCTGAGGCCTCTGGAATACACAGCAGGCCTGCATTATTTCTTCACCAGCTGAACTTTATCTTTTTCTATTAGTAGAGGCACAATGGACTTGCCTACAGCGTTTTATTCAAGGTCTGGCGGCAAGAGTAGATGCTGTTTTTTATAATCTATGAGACTTGACCTCCAACCTTTTCCAAACCAAAACTTTTAAGCCATAATCAAGAAATTTCTTTATGGCTTTGATGATGACTCTTTACTGAGATTCAAATACCTTCATGGATCTGTAATCAGATTGTTCTTAAGCAAGTCAAACAGGCTTTTGAGGAGAACGTCCAACTGAAACACTTTCATAAAAAAAAATAAAATTTTTTTTTTACATTAAATAAATAAAAAATGTATACCCATGTGTATAAGGAAGCAGGAAAATGTGTACAATGTGAAAATACATAAATAAGTATTTTATCTAATTAAAACCAATAACTTGTTTAACCCTTTAACACTGACTATGTCACCTAAATAACACAAACTATTTGACACACTGTAAGTCTTTGAGCGATAAACGTTTATCAGCTGATGTTGACGCAAAACAGCTGCTTTTCATATCGGCTCGTTTTTCTCTGTGACCCAATCAGAGCTAAAGCTCCTGTGTTAAAGGGTTAAAAATGAGGAAATAGTGTTAACGTGCAGGGGGCAAAAACAACTAGTACGGTAGGTCTGAGTGAGAAAGTAATAGCAGCTGTGCAAACAGGGCAGGTTACCTGATTTGGTGTTCTTGCTGCACGGTTGTCTTGGTGATTGGCAAGGATGAGGAAAGGTAGTGTGCAGAGCTGTGGGTGTTGAAGAGCTGAATGGAGTTCATTACGTGCCACCTCGAGGTCCTCGTTCGATGATGCGCTATCCAGTACAAAGATTACACCCTGTGACCCCTGGTAGTATCGACACCAGTATTTCTTAATGTTGTCAGCTCCTGCAGACAGATATGTTCATGTTAAATGGGTAAACGAAAAGGCATCCTAAAACAAAAACTGTGAAATGGTTCCTGTACAATTTTGTAATATTTTTTTTACCAACCAATATTTTCTTTTCTGAAATTTATCTACGACTCAGTGAGGATACTCTGCTCCGACATCCTTCAATCAGCTTGTCCAAAAGGAAACAAAAGGCGTTCCTAAGATAGTCAGGAGATTCAATCTCTCTCACATGTCCGGAGTCTGCCACAAGGCCTCCTCCCTCTTTGAGTTGCGTCTTACTAGGAAGGCTATTAAATCCATGGACCCTGCTTCTTCACTGAAAGAAACATCGGTGGGATTGTGTATTATGTCTACCACTGACGGTTGGGCCTATCCCCTGACCTGAAGGTGTGGTGGAAAAACTGTGATTAGCTCCAAGCTAGGAAGCAAAAATCAAAATAATGGAAACCATCAACCACTTGGCTTTGTAGAGATTACCCGGTATGTCGAGAATATGAAGAACGAACTTGACTTACAGACAGTAAAACAAGCCAAGCCGTAACGCTGGTGTTCAATGAAACATGTCTAGAACTTTACCACTGGAGCCTTTTAGACTCTTTTGGTTAAAAAATGTGTCATAATTTATTGAGGTATTGCTTAAAGTGCTGTTAAAAAATGGGTTATTTTATGTTGAGTGCGCACAAAAGACACCCCTCACGTGTAATTGTCCTAACTTGGCAGAAGCAAGCTTGTGATTGTACATCTTTTTGTTTACATCACGTGTACATTAACAGGCTAAGACAGTAGAGACATAACAGGAAGAGAAACTGATTATTTACTTCCCAATCGATTTTAGACCTTTTTACCAACATTATCTTATTTGTACCTGTGGTTTTCAACAATACTACTGTTACGCTCAGAACTACATCCATTTTTCGACCTTTATCTCTAGCTATTATATCCTTACTGAACACATCAAGAAATTGAATCACCTAAAGACAACAAATGTACGCATGGAAGACACTTAACACTCTATGCAAAAATCAAATCACTTTAAAGTGACGACCCCTGCCCCCATTTCAATCAAATAACTTTAAGGTGGATGATAAAAATCAATGATTAATGGAAACCTTTAAAAAACATTTTTGCAGGATTTTACAAATTGCTTGAAAGACAAATGTCTTTAAATTCCATGACCTAAAACTAATTTCATTTGTTTCAAGTTTGACCAACGTGTCCATCAATGGATATGTTGACTTTACGCTTTTCACCCACTTGTGGACTATGTATTTTGTCATTATTTTTTCCCCTTTGACTGTGTTATTCTGAAGCGCTTGTGGCATTGATCACACAGTCCCAGGTGGAAACACATGGAACCACTTGGTGCACTGATGCATCAAGCGGTGCGCTAGCATACCGAGCGTCTCTGGAATCACGGTTCTGTCTGTCACAGAGATGGAACACACACCCAAACCAGTGCAGAGCAGACACACGGTGGACTGAAGCCATTATCAGCACACAGACACAAAACTAAACGGAGCGACTCTCCTGGCCTGAAAGGGCTGCACACAGATAAAAGTCTGGCACGGCCTGGGAGAAAAAGATAAAATAAAAGTCTTTGGGCTCAACAACTTAGCAAAACAGTTAATAATGAGGTGCTGAATACTGATCTTAGATAAGGTGACAGAAGTGATTTTGTTGGATCTTTTTTTTATTCAAACCATGAGTTTGAAGCAGCTCTTTTACCTGCTTGTTTCACCTAAAGCTTGTCATATTGCTGTTAAAGACAGGCTTTTGATTTTAGAACCAGCTAAGGTAGCTTGGGTTTACAAGCATGTACTAAAAATTTTAATTTTGTCTTTTAAAGGACTTCAAAAGCAGATTTCCAGTTTTAAAATACATACTGGTTTGTCCTTCTTGAGCGTATTTAGGAAGTCAACCGTGGTAGCATGCTTTTGTCCTCGTCAGTCTCTAAATGCGAGTTGTGCATGATGACTAAACTTTGCCTCATTAAACATGCATGAAGCAAAGTGTCCTATCACTTTGCATACGCAAGCATGTTCATTTGTTCCAAGAGGATCTACCATATCTGGTTCGATTTCTCTTCCTCCGTCTGGTGATCTTACTTTCTTTGTAGTCTTGTGAATTGTCATCTTGTTAATGTTGCTCATAGTATTGTAATTGCCAAGAAGTGACGAAGTGTGAGGCTTGAAAATGTTTAAACATCAAGCAGAGCTCTCTGTGACATTTACCTCCCATCTCCCACCCGGCCCTGTGTCCTCCCCCAGTCGATCTACTAACACCTCTCACTGGAGTGAAAAGCTATCAGACAAAGTGGCACTTGAGAGATTGTCTAGGAAGTTTCATCTTTGCCTGGAAATGGTGGAATGTCTGCCATGTCTCCTCAAATCTCACTGGTAGCTTCTGCCACCTATCGGCCTGAGAGGAAGCTTGTCAAAACATGATGTCATGGCTCTTAGATCATGCTGCATAATATAAATCAAATGGAAGTGCTGCATTTTGAGCGAATGTTTTCTGGTTTGTTGGATTTTTCTCTTTTCCTACAGCTCGCAAAAAGCATGAAAAACACTAAATACTTCCAGATGACACGAAGTATGAACATAAAAATAACTCTAGTGCAGGTGCACAACAATGTCATAAAGTGAGAGACTTGTCTGATTTGTAAATGTACCCTGCATGAATCAAATAACCACTGAGACTAAAATAATATTCTGGGCATAGGTATGTACATTTACTTGAACCTCCGTAACAATAGTAATAAATTCCATAAAAATCAGGGAAAGAGTGTTGGCTAATACATTTTTCACTTTTACCAAAGCACTTTTTAGCAACTGTCTGACATTTCTTGAATTGATACTCTTAGCTATTGGTTTAAAAGGTAGGCGTTAGGAGCAATGTCACCATATTTCACTGTAAGGGAGCAACAATTTACAATTAGGACATGGTACCTTGGAGCATATGTTATCGATGCATTACATGACTGCCTCATGAGGTTTTATCTTTCCAAGAAAAAAGTATATTTCTGACAGATTTGCATCCTTTGTGCACAAAGATTTATGCTCAATAATTAGTTTCCCTTTTTTTCTATACTGACTTTCCACCTGTGCTTGTGGAACATTGCCACCTATTCCATTAGGTTCCCATGCATTTCACCTATATTGGCACAAAGTCTCATGTATATCCATTTATTTTATTACATACAGTACTAGTAAAAGGTCAGCCTATATTTTCTTTCTTTTTTTAACACTATGAAATTCAAGTCAATCAAATGATGTATATAGAAAAGTATATCATGTTTAAAATGAAAAAACAAAACAAAAGAAAGGTATTCATTTTTCCCAAAATGGAACCCGAAATGTGTGATGGGCATCAACTGCCTAACATGGAGGAGGAAACATTATGATTATGAGCTAAGGGTGGTGGCTTGGGCTGAGTGAGAGGCCTCCCAAACCAAAACTGCTCTGACAGCAGTTTGTAGAGCCATGCAGTTCTCTGCTGTGGGTTTAGTTGGTATGGGGCTTATACTGCAACAGTATGACTCCAATAACAAACAAAAAAACAATGACACATTGTCTTTAACCATTTTATTTCCAAAATAAAGCAAAGTAAAGCTCAGCTGTTCTAAGTTGTTGAACATAAATGTATCTTGATATTTTCATGTAAAAAAAAAAGCTAAAATAAACTAAACAGAGAGAAAAAAATCAAAAGTAATTCAAATTAATTATTTTAGCCTTCAAACTGTTCTAATAAATCTGAGATCTAACCACACGGGATGCGTTTTGCTGATCATTATGATATATATAAAACTTTGGTTGATAATCATACAGTGGGTAAATTAGTATTCAGTCAGCCACCAGTTGTGCAAGTCCTCTCATTTAAAAAGACTAAAGAGGCTTGTAACTTTCATCCTGAAAGTTACTGGTTATCTTTATAAGAGATACCGGTCCAAAACCTCAAACAGTCACACTCCAAACTCCACTACGACCAAGACCAATGAGCTGTCTAAGGACACCAGAAACAAGATTGTTGACCTCCACCAGGCTGGGAAGACTGAATCAAAATGATCACAAGAACGGTGAGCAGAAATCCCAGAACCACACGAGGGGACTTAGTGAATGACCCGCAGAGAGCTGGGACCAAAGTAATAAAGGCTATCATCAGTGAGACACTATGCTGCCAGGCACTCAAACCCTGCAGACGTGTCCCCCCGCTATGGCCAGTACACGTGCAGGCCCATCTAAAGTTTGCTAGAGAGCATTTGGGTGATCCAGAAGAGGATTGGGAGAATGTCCAATGGTCAGATGAAACCAAAATAGAACTTTTTGATTAGAACTCTACTCATTGTTCTTGGAGGAGAAAGAATGGTGAGTTGCACCCAAAGAACACCAGACCTACTGTAAAGCATGGGGGTGGAAACATCCTTCTTTGGGGCTGTTTTTCAGCAAAGGGACCAGGACAACTGAACTATGTAAAAGGAAAAATGAATTCAGCCATGTATCGTCAGATTTTGTGTGAAAACCTCCTTCCATCAGCAAGGGCATTAAAGATGAAACGTGGCTTGGTCTTTCGGCATGCCAACGATCCCGAACACACTGCCTGGGTAACGAAGGAGTGGCTTCATAAGAAGCATTTCAAGGTCCTGGAGTGACCTAGCCAGCCTCCAGATCTCAACCCCATAGAAAATCTTTGGAGGTAGTTGAAAGTCTGTGTTGCCCAGCCACACCCCCAAACTGCTCTAGAGGAGATCTACAAGGAGGAATGGGCCAAATTACCAGTTTATGAAAACCTTGTGAGGATTTACAGAAAAAATTTGACTGTTGGCATTGCCAAAAAAAGACTATATAACAAAGTATTGAGTTGAATTTTTGTTATTGACCATATTACTTATTTTTCCACCATAATTTACAAATTCTTTAGAAATTTGTCCATTTCACTGCCAGGCGCATATGGGATGAGCTACCCTGAAAAGTGTAAGAGAATGATGATGGGAATCACTCCAAAAGGGTCAGTTCAGAAAAGTTATGAGACTTTTAAAACAAAGGGAAAAAATAAAGTTGGTTTCAAGGTAAATATGATGGGTATTGAATGGCTTTAAAAACAGCATGTCATTGTCTCATCTAACCTTGAGTTTAAAACAGTTTTTTTTAAACCTTAACAGACTTTTATGAATGTGCCTCAGGAAATTTGTACAACAGTTTCACATCGCTTCTAACTCAATAAGAATCGGAAACCTTATAGTTTAGTACAAATAAATTCAAATGACAGAAGTCAAATAGGGAAGAAAAATCTCTGACAGACAGTAACTTCTTTCAACATATCTGTTGTCATTTACATAAGTCAAACATAACAGTGGCTTACAATTAAAAAGTATTTAAAAAGATATCATTTTGATAGTTTTAGTGCGTCTGACATGTTTTAGATCTGAGTTTAAGAGGTTTCAGTAAGGTTTGTGAGTGTGATGACTCTATAGATGAACAAAAACAGCCAAACACAGTTTGCTTTGATTCAGATTATTTCATCCACACAGTTTAATAGTATTTCTGAATCCATCTGCAAGCTGCAAACAGCAAGCAATGATTTACATTTGAGACATCTTGAAACCTAAACTCTGGTTCCATGTAAGCTGCATGATGCTAACACTGAGAATTGCTAATATTGATGCCTGTTTGGGTATCAGCAGGTATGGTTTCAGAATTACATTGCTCTTCTCAGTGATGTCCACCCCCACTGCTCACATTTATTGGCCATTTTATCTTATACAAACCTTTTCTAATGCTTTTTTTATTCTTTTCACTCTATTTTTGAATTCCATACCTGAGAGTTCCCACTCGAAATTTAAACCAACAAAAACAAAACGGCTACAATGAGGTGATGGAGGCTGGGATGACATGGCTTAGGCTGCATGCCTAAGTCACATGCACCCATATGGGTGCTGCAGGTTTTTGGGTTGTCCAGGTTCGTGGAGGGTCATAGACAGGAGCAGCTGCATCTTAAAAGGAGTGCAGGTGTAGTTCCCTTTTGGCTTTTTTGGCCACCTCAAGGGACATCAAAACTGGAAACTGGAAATGATTGTCATGTACGTGGTAAATGTATGATAAAGTATTTGTAAAGATAATGCAAGTTACAGGCAGTTATGGGTCGTACAGTGCTTTTAAGGTGCACTCTTAGTAATTAGTGCGTGCACTGGCT
Source organism: Oryzias curvinotus (assembly GCA_023969325.1). NCBI lineage: Eukaryota > Metazoa > Chordata > Actinopteri > Beloniformes > Adrianichthyidae > Oryzias > Oryzias curvinotus. The sequence goes on from CM043714.1 coordinate 29,078,161, forward strand.
CCTTACTGATAGTGCTCAAAAGCTGTATGCATGAGGTGTGCAGGTAATATACAAGTGCCAGTGGGATACCCATAAGATGTCCACACAAACTACACTCTGATTGTCCAAATTCCCGATTTCTAACAGTCAGGATGCAGGAAAGGAGTGCACACTTATCACTTGAGTAGCACTACTGTGTGCCTTCACGGGATTTGGGAGGGGTTGGAAACAATGAAAAATACGTATGATGTGCCTGTGTCTCTCCTACTTTATTCTCACGTGTTGTTTAACCATTTAACACCAGTCACATCTATTTAACACACTTTTAGACAAATTGTAAATCTTCGAACCTTTACGCAATCGCTGTGAATCAGCCGATTCCGACAAAAGCGGCTTTGCATATCGGCTTTGTAGTGTTATGGGTCAGAACGCAGTACGGCGCACAAAGTTGTTTTTCTCCGCGTTGTAACTGTCTGATTTACGCCGATTACATAAACACTTCACTACTGATAAGTGTTGCATTTCACTTCAAGACCGCTCTTCTCCACTTCAAAATCCACTGGAATAACGTCCGTTGTTTCAACGGTTGAAGAGTAACGGTAGGCCGGTGACTGGAAGGTTGTGAGTTCAAATCCAGGCCGAGTCATACCAAGGACTCTAAAAATGGGACCCAATGGCTCCCTGCCGGACACGCAGCATTAAGGAGTTGGATTCGGGGTTAAACCACCAAATGGTTCCAGAGTGCGACTGTGTCTGCTGCTCACCGCTCCACAAGAGGATGGGTCAAATGCGGAGAGCAAATTTCACACACCTAGGTGCGTGACAGCTAATGGGACTTGTAACTTTAGTCAAAAGAATGTAAATTCTGAAGCTAAAGCTCCAGTGTTAAAGAATTAAGTGTTAGCTACAACGTATCGCCCAAAGCATGGTCGTAAAAAAAAAATGTGCGTGAACATTCTCGCCCAATGAACTCATCGAGGGGTCTAAAATCTTTTCACATTTTGTGCGGACCAACTGCATGCCCCGTACAGGTTTGCCCATTTTTCGGCAGCACCCGTAAGGCATAACATACACCACTGAGAAATGAGCTGGAGTTTGACTGATGCCCCTCAGCTGTTGCGACATGCGTCTTCAGCAATGTCTGGTCTCAAGTGAACATTTCCCGACTGAATATCAGTTTCTTTTTATATAGCTACAAAACAAACAGCAAACATTATTACTGAAAATTTACAGAGTCGATGTTTGCAAACATGTTGGCTAAATCCTCATAAAAGTCAAACTGTTCTCTATTCTCGTGTGCAAAACTGAGTGACACAGCTGTTTATAGTTATGTGAAGCGACTGGTAGTGTAAGAATTAATTGCCTGATCTTTGCTATTTATCTTAAACTTTACGTGGCCCTCTCAAACCTATATAAATATTAAGTGCACATGAAAGTCCTCTTTGTTCTCGACATGAGACTGTTCCAATACAAAGGGTTCACCAAGGCTAAATATTTTAGAAATCCGAACATCAAAAATGGGTTCAGCTAATTCCCTTTCAAGATGCTAATATTTGATCTCATCGTATGTCATGAACCATTCAATCAGAACCAATATGGACCCTACATCAAAGAAGAGGATATCCCCGAATGAGGCCTCAATCTCAGATCGGTTACATTGGTGTCCTCAGAACTTCAAAATCAGAACAACTCCTGCCATCATCTGCTCTAAACCAAAATGGCACTTTACAAATTATCGGACTTTAGGAAGTTTCCCTGCTGAGCCCACTTACAAACACGGGGGATATCTGATATTACCAGCCACAGTTCACATGTATGGGTTTTGTTAAAAGAGGCTCTGGCTTTCTTTGTCTGTTGTTGGTTATAACAAACTAATAGATGCTTGCTCATGCATCTTGCTTGCTTTTTTTTTGCAACCGTCAAACTGCAAAGTTATAGTTTTCTTGAGGCTCATCTATATTCAAAAAGAGCAGGCATCAAACATCCTCCCTAAAATGGCACGGCAAAGAAAAAAAAATCTCTGAGCTCACTAAAATATTCAAAAGAATAAATTTGCCAGACAGGTGCAAATAGTGTGGTCTTTTTAAAATAGGCCACGGCGTGAGTTCCACTCAGCTTCTAAAGCTGCAACTCTTCCACAGCCACCAAACGACAGAACAACAGCAATGCATTGTGATTATTAGGACCACTTTATCAGCTGTCACTGCGTGACATGAAAGCACACTGTGAAATTGCCCGTCTAGACTTGACGTCATATCACTGTCCACACATATACACACACATTCGCAACAGAGGTGCCCTTCCTGCCCAATTCGTATAACTGACACCACTAAGAAACGCTCGTTGGACTCCAGATCAGCAGATTTGAAAACCAAAATGGGAAAATGCATCGCTTTGCTTCAATAAAATGTATCATGGTGGTGGTGATTGTACATTGTTTAATTGAAAAAAAAAAAAAAAGAAATGGTGTTAAAAAAAGGTAAAGTCAGGAAAGTATTGCATTTTGGTAGGATTTTCCTATAAACAAAAGAAACAGAAACTACAAATAAAAAGGATAAAACATAACAAAAGCACCACAAAAACACAAGTGAAATACACATAACAGGGATATCTGCACACATGTAGACTTGATCAGCCATTTAAAGAAGCACTTGCACTTTTCACAGTCTTGATCCAGGGCGCTCAGACACAACGATTTGAATGTTAAGTTAATGTGATGTCTGCCAATACCTGATCAGGACAGCAACCTGTACAAAATAGAGTAAAGCAGACCTGAAGTGGAAAAATCTGCTTTGGCTCACTCTGACTGGGGTGTTGTGCAAGTAATAGACAAGCTGTTCTGGTGTTGGTGCAGACAGATGGCTTTATTTAAAGAAGAGTGCATGCGCTCAGACTAAAAAGTGTAGCTGAAATGTTTTCTGTATCGGCAATACGGGTTAACAGTTGTGGGTCAGCTGCACTTAACTGCTTTAAAACCCAGGAAATTTTAATGACAGGGAGAGGAGAAGGCTTCTGATCCAACTCCAAGTATCATGTGAGGGTCACCCTCTGCTTCCCTCTGGACGCAAGACATTTCTGCATGCCAGATGTGAAGACCTCCTTTTTTCCTCAACATGTCAATAAGAGAGTTAACAAAGCCAGGGACAGGAAAAAGGGGGAAAAAAGCATCTATAATCAAGCCTGGTGACTCTTATGGTAGGCAGTCAACAACTGCATGCATTTAAACTGCATGCTTTTTAAAGGGGGGGCTGTGGGGCAGAGGTAGGGCGGTCGACCTCTGATCAGAAGATTGCAGGTTCGGTTCCCGCTCTGGTTAACCATGTGGCCAAGTGTCCTTGGGCAAGACCCCCACATTACTCCTGGTGGTTAAAGGTTACCAACCAGTGTTTGGCTGCGGAAGTGTGAATGTGTGTGGGTGAATGGGACTGTAAAGCCTTTTGGTATACACCCTTTTTACTATTTTTTCTAGAATTGGTCATTTTAAAAGATATTTTTTAGCTTTCCATTCCATTATTTGTTTAAATGCTTTACTCAAAACAAGGAGTTGTTCGTTCATATATGAATGGAATTGCAGGAATTATTATTGTCGTGAGTTCATTAGAGTCAGGAGAATCATTGGAAAAAATCCTTCCATCCATCTTCTGAATCCCTTTTAGAATCCCAGAATTGCTGGAGCCTGTTCCAGCTAGCGTTGGGTGAAGATGGGTCACACCTTGGACAGGTTGCAAGTCTGTCAGACACTAGGAACTTTATTGCACTAATAACAAAAAACAGCCAAAAAGATTATAATGTTTGGGCTTATTGTTATTATATATCAATAACATCAAAACTGCAGACGAGGGAAGGGGGCAGGTGGACTCTGCATATCTGACGGTGAAACGTTTCGATTAACACCGGCTCTGTAATGTTACAAAGACGCGGCTAAAGCACAGTGGATTCAGTTCTGTTATCATATTTATGAAATACCATTATTATTAATCTCTTTAATTTGATTCTCTTTTAATTGATTTAATCTTGTTGTACTTATCCGCCACGTCTTAAAGGACGGTCGGTGAAAATACTGTCCGACTTTAAACTGGTTCTGTTTTACATTTAGGTGACAGATGGAACACCCGTTAGCATAGCATCATTACCATCATAGCATTAGCATCTAACAACAGCTATATCTCCAAATTCACACTTTTTATTCATCTGTCTGTTGCTGCTGTAAGTGAAGCAGCTTTATCCTCCACTTCTGACTGGATACTGCTACAAAATCACTGCACGTTCCGCTGTTTCATCGGCTTAAACTTAACGCTCCACACATGTGAAGTGACCCCTGGGGGGGGACTGCGTCTTCACCAAAACCAGAGCAAATTAACATGACTAAGTTTATGCAAACATTTACTCGCCATGTGGCAACTGGCCCTCTAACTTTTACTCGCCAAGGACAAAAAAAGCGCGCAACTGGCGAGTGTTATTTTCAGACCCTTTAAATTAAAGTCTATCAGGATCGACTACAAAATGTATATATCGCGAAACATTTAATTATCGTTTTATCGCCCAGCCCTAAGATTTTCTTTTTTTTTTTTTTTTTTTTTCAGAAAGCATGTTTACATCCAAAAACATGCTTCATAGGTTAATTGGCAATTCTAAATTGTCCATAGGTGTGAATGTGAGAGTGAATGGCTGTGTGATTGTTGAGATTCTACCCTGCGACAGACTAGCGACCTGTCCAGGTTGTCTCCCTGCCTTCGCTCACAAGTGGCCGGGATAGGCTCCGGCAGCCCCGTGACCCCGAAAGGGAAAAAAACGGTCAAGAAAATGAATGAAATGAATGAATGTTTACATGTTTTTGATTGTAAGTCTAAGTATTTTTAATAAATCGCAATCTTTCTTTGGGGAATGAGGACGTTCATAAAAAGAGCATCATTTCCTCCATTTTGTGAACTCAATGCTGAGTAAAGAAAACAAGCCACAAAGGCATTGTGAAAATTAAAGTTTTCTTTTTTTTTTTTTTTTTTTTTTTTTTTCTCACTTGTTCTGTCCAACAACTTATCAAACAGATTAGAGCTGCAGGCCTTTTGTGTTGGACAGGTTTTACTATCACAAAAAGAGGTTGTAGAACTTTAGAAGCCAGAGTGTAGATCTGAATTAACCCCTTTTTGTTGAATTATTTATTTCTTTATTTGTTATATTTAGTGTGTGTGGGGAGGAAGAAGGAAAATGTGTGTCGGGGGGGGGGGGGGGGGGTGGAAGAGAGTAAAGGGAAGAAGGGTGAAAAAAGGGGGGATACAAGCACTGATTTGGATCAGTTATTCTTTTAAGCTGTAACAATTATACTAGATCTGCTGGAAAGACAAATATTTCATCATGGGTAAAAATCTGACACGAAGATGAGTGGAAAATATCTGTCCATCAATACACTGTAGGTCAGAAGGGGGGATGAAGCAGACAGGGAGCAGTGTGGCAGTGTGCACGTGCAGGTGGGGGTGGAGATACATGCATGCTGCCGAAGTGAACCTTGTGTTGTGGGGAACCAGATCCTACCCAGCCAGAACAGCCAGACCCGGAAAGGGGAGGAGAGGCCCCCCAAGGCCAGCGCCCCCCCCACACCGGACCCAAGCAGCCCGGGAGGGGGGGAGGCGGGGACCGCCCACCCGACCAGCCAGGCGCAGAGAAGGCCCCCCTACAGGGGCCCCCACTACGCCCAGAGGCATAAGCGAACCCGGCGTCCGGCCCCCAGGCCACAGGACAGGAGCGCTTAGCCGTACCAGGCGGCAGCCATGGGGGCCGCCGGGCGCCGGACGCCGAGACAAGGGCCAAGGACGAAGCCAGGGCCCCAGAACCCGAGAGCCGCCCACCACCCGACCAGTGCCCCGTGTCCGCGAGCCAGCCGCGGCACGCGACCCGAACAACCCAGAGATCGCCACGCACCCACAGCCACCCCCCATAACCCTACCCACTACAATCCCCCCCCTCCCTTACCCTTAAAGTGCCCTACCCCTCTGTGATGGGAAGGGAAAGCCCCAGAGGGTTCCAGTGAGTCAGCCCCCAGGTCCGTCCATCCATGCACTCACGCACACATACAATCATCTGGTTACCTACCCACCCCCCGCCGCCACGCAGTAACCCCCCCCCCCCCCCCCCCCCCCGCCGACCGACCCCCAGCACCGTACGCCCGACCATCACCGCAGCCGACATGATACCCCCATGCCCGGCCGCCCTGAGAGGACCAGGCGGGTGAAGAAAATTAAAGTTTTCAAGATCGGAAATACCTTCGTCTTTGCGTCACATCATGTGTCTTTTTTCCTTTTTCTTTTGCATCACTGATGCAATGGAATACATAAAACTAAACCAGGCATGTTTGCTTGTTTTAAACCCTCCAGAGACAGGGGCAGGAAGAGGAATACTGGCAGATATGGGAAGTGTTGAGCAAGTATGATGTGCAGAAGGGGGCTGTTTTAATCAGAGAACCATTTTGGCAGCTCGGTGTAAAAAGGGACTGATGGAATATTATGCAAGACAAGCAACTCCAGAGACTCCACATTTACGTCATGTACATGTGGAAAAGAAAGAGGATGCTTTCACACACTACAAAATGTCAACTACTCACAAAAACTGAAACATGCAATCCATAATATCCTCCAAAAAGAAAAAAGGAAGCAGGTCATCAATACATTTGCTTCTTCTCTACAGTCTTAGCAGCAAATCCTTTCAATGTTCGGTTTTATAGACGAAAACAAGCAGTAGACTAATGTCCAGGCCAGAGAAGGGGTGAGAAAAAAAGAAAAGATTTCATCTCGCTGTGGTGTAGCGGCTGGCAGCTTGTACCAACGTCTCTAAATCAAATGTGTCATCCGTGGGACGAGTGTTTTTCTAACCACAATAATGTTACCAACACAAGACTGGGCTTGACCCAATCCAGTAAAACCTCTTTTGAAAACCTCATAATGTGCTCTGTCCAAATTTGGAAGCATCCTGGTTGGTGGTCCCCCAATGCCTCTTTGTGTATAGGTGATGTGTGTCTGTGTGCGACTGAGTTTCATCTTTTGAGAAGCCTACGTTTAGCTAAGGTTTAAAATGTTCTACTGCACCTGTCATGCATCTACAATGCACAGAAAAATGTTTTGTGAAACCGTGCCAAACTACTTTGGTTTTTTTCTTTTTCTTTAAACAGAGTGGTCTGCAGAAGACGCGCTCCAGGCTTCCTTTAATGAACTCTGGTGCATTTGTTCTGTGCATATATTTCAGCCCACCTCAACTGTCTGTATTAAACAGCACAGCTTCCTTGACTACGCGACTTTTCCAGGAATACCAGTTCATTTCAAAAACACTAACAGGGTCTAGAGTATACACTCCTCTGCACCTCATTTAAAAGGTTTGTGAAGCTACTGGAGGGATAAACAAGAAAGTGTAGCATCCCTGACGCACACAGTTAAGTCTTCTGATGGAAAAACAATTAGAAATATTTTAAACAACAATCTTTAGAAATGCTGAATCACAAAAAAACAGAACTGCGTATGAAAATTCAAAGAAAAACAAGATTTAAGCTATTTTGCATCCATGAATGCATATTTACAAGTAACCAACCACTGCATGAGTCTGTTTTTTTTTTATCCCTGTAGAACCCAAGAATAATTTTCCCCCAGGTTTTTAACACTTATATTGTGTTCGGATCAATTTTGACCTGAAAATAATGTGAGAGTTAAAATTATTGTATATTTTTTTGCTTTTGTTTGTTCACATTTGAAAAGAAGCACCTAACTGTGGCCCAAAAAATGTGGGGAAAAAATAGAAGAAAATTAAAACGTAGGGAAAAAAACCGTAATAGTGGTTAGCGCTCACAGCAAGAAAGCCACTGGTTCAGGTCCCGGCTGGGGGACCTGACACAGACCATCAATGCGGGACCTTTCTGTGTGGAGTTTGCATGTTTTCCCTGTGTATGAGTGGGTTTTCTCTAGGGACTCTGGCTTCCTCCCACCCTCCAAAAACATGCTTCATAGGTTAATTGGTGACAATAAATTGTCCCTGGGTGTAAATGTGAGTGTGTCTGGGTGTGTGAGTGTGGCCCTGCAACAGACTGGTGACCTGTTCAGGATGTCCCCTGCCCTCGCCCACAAGTTGCCGGGATAGGCTCCAGCCGCCCCGTGACCCCGAAAAGAAAAAAAGGCTTAGAAGATGAATGAATGAATGAAAAAAAACTGTTCTCTTGGGTTGAGTCCAAACTGTCTTTTTTAGAGGCTCTGATGCTAATGTTAGAATATTATGGGATAGGTATTCCTTACCTCCGAGTTCTTTTACATTCAAGATGGCATTTGGAAAAGGTACCGCTTTGATGTTAAAACCTATAAGAAGAAAAACAATCATCCATAATCACAATAAATTAAAAGTTTGTGCTGTAGAGTAAGTAGTTTGCATGAAATTTATCAGCATAGTGTCTCAAAAATAAAAAAAGGTTTTAGATCGATAACTTTCATCTTCTAGCTTCCTGGGAACTTTTTAAGTATTTACTTCAGACCAAACAGCTGGTAAACACATAACAGACAGGCATGTTGATGTAGCACAAAAAAACCTTGTGTCTCGTTGTGTGGTCTGAATAAGCAAAACAAAAACAAGATACAGAGAATTGTTTTGCTAAAAAGTTCGATCCAACAGAGAAAAGACATCTGAGGTGTGACCTTGCATCTTCTGGTCTGGTCTGTCTTTGGTTTAATGTGGGAAAACATTGGTGGTGCAGTTTGTTTTACTGTTTTGGTGCATTCTTTGCAATAAAAAGTAAAAGAAAGATTGAAAAACATTATATTTTAATTGTTGTCGCTCTTAAAAATGATGTTTTGATCACAATACAATAGAGCAAATCATCACGTGAGCAGTGGAGTAAGAATTGTCCTTTTCAGTCATCCCTTTTCTTTTAGATGTTGGCACACAGTGCTGATAGTTACATTTCTTACCAGAAGAGTTGATGACAATCCTTCTAAGCTGTGATCTTTTTCTTAAAAGGACTGGTCAAAAATGTACTTATGCGAACAGGAAGCTTTAAATTTAGGCTCTGCACGACAAAGTCTAAATCTTACACAGCGCTCCTGCAACAGCTCAACATCCCTGCTGTCAGAGGCAAAGAGAGAAGAGAGGAATGCCGGAGGCCTTCGGGGACTTCACTGCATATATGGAGAGTAGTGTTGACTACCAGGAAACTGATGGAAGGACACTAAAGCCTCCTACCCTTCTGGACACGTTAAACACAAGCCTAGCTTAAGACAAAATACTAGGTTTAGGCTTGTAACATCCCTACATACGCTCTACTACAAACACTTTTTCTGGACTTCAAAGCTGCACAGTCTGGATTCCATTTTGTTTCTGTGATCCCCAAAAAGACAACACAAGGCCTTTTAAGAAAACCTTACAGAAGCAGACTGCAGAGTTGAAGGGAATGATGTGTACCACACGCCTTAAACGTACCTGTTGTAGGACCGATGTCGTCGCTGTTCTCGCTGCAGAGGCGCGACAGCAAGCTGGTCTTTCCAGCACCTGTCAGGCCAATGCACACCACGTCATACTCTGGTCTCGGAGGTGGGGGTCCTTTACAGCACAGTGCCCGAAAACACTGAAAAAAAGGGAGATGTTTGCATTAAAACGACAACATTTCTATTCAATGTAAGCCTGAGTCACATGCACCTGTACAGGTGCTGTGGGGTTTTGGGTTGTCTGTGCCCATAGAGAGGAGCGGCCACATCTTAATGAGAGGGCCAGTGTGTCTTGAAGTACTTGTAGGGCTGCTGTAGGCTGAATGCGCTTTGACTTACAGGTGATGCTGTTGCACGGTGTCCTAACGGCAGACTCTAGTTATTATTAAGGTGCAAGTGCTAGCCCCTAACAGACAAATGCCACACCCACGAGGTGTGCACAAAGTACGTAAATGGGCGTAGAGCGCCTGTGGGATGCCCACACAAACTACACTCTAATTGTCTAAGTTCTTCATTTCTAGCAGTCAGGCTGCACGTGAGGAGCGCACACTTATCACGTGAACAACACTAACAGGCTCCTTGCCTCCATAGGATTTGGAAGGAACTGAATAATGAATTATCTGTACGCAACGCCTGCATCTCACCTACGTCACCTTTACTTCCACTTACATGTTTGCTACAAACTGTCATTACCAGCATGGCCATAAAAAAATGTGCATGAACATTTTCACTCCTCGGGCTCACAGTTTAGTCTACGACTTTGATATTTCGTGTAGGCCACTTGCATGTCCCAAACAGGTGTGTCCATTTTTCACCCTCAGACAGCCCGTGTTAACCCATAAGGGCAGTTGTGACTATGGCTTTAGTAGCTAAACTAATTAGGGAGATATTTTTATATATAATAAGAACATATTTTTAAAACTAGATTGATAAACATAAATGTCATGAAACGTTTTAATACAGTGCTGTTATGACATTCTAATAAAAATGGTTTACAAAAGCTGACAGAACCATTTGATGCTTTTAGACACGGGTGCTACATGTTTTTTGTCAGGATGTGGACCTTGTCTGATTGGGCCCTTATGGTGGTCAAACACTGGCCTGTCACTTGATGAATCACTGCCTAGGACCGAGGCCCTGCTGTGAGACATTAAGGCCTAAATGCAGTGTGAACCGTGAATGAGATCCTCAAGCGTCTGTGGGGAGATCCGCATCCAAAACCAAAGATATCTTTAAATAGAGAGGACGGAAACTTGTCTGAGCAAGACGTGGCGGATGGACGCACGCACATGCGAGCACGTGCATAAAGACAGAGTGTTTTGGCAGCTAGCCCTCTTCAACCCACAGTCTCTGTCAGGCAAGAAGTGGAAGTCTCAGTGATAACTCACAATGAAGTGTAGTTAAAGTGGTAAAGGTATGTAACAAAGTCAGGAAAAATCTATTTATTTATGCACCTTTGCTTGTATAAGTTGACATCACGTCAGCATTTGATCATCAAAAAAAGGACTTGCTGTATAAATGATGAAAATAACTGCACACTATGATTGCAAAAAAATAGGGACAATTTTCTGAAATATATTTACAAACATTGCAGATCCGAAGAACTGCAAGTGAAGAAATATATTTTATGCATAGAAATATGAAGACAAATACTCTATGTTCCTCTCATGTTTTACATCCATTTTTGAACCCACTATATCCCTTTTGGGGTCACACGTTTGCCGGAGCCAATCCCAGCTTCTGTTGGGCAAAGGTGGATAGGTCGCCAGTCTGTCACAGGGCACGCAATCACTCCCACACACACTCACACATGCACACTTTAGAGTAACCAATTAAGCTATGAAGCATCTTTTTGGACTGTGGGAGGAGCTTGAAGAGCCCACAGAAAACCCACGCATGCACGGGGAGAACGTGCAAACTCCACACAGAAAGGTCCCACCTGGGAATCGAACCAGGGCCATAACCACTAGTGTCAACCCCTGCTCCACCGTGCAGTCCTGCTGTCAAATATTTATATTTTGGATAAAGAAACTAGGACACCTGTTAAGAATAAATGTTCTTCACATTTTCAGCAATTGCTACAAGATGAAAGCTGTGCTCAGATCAGACGAGTGGCTGAGCCTCAGTTCTTCCTCAGACCCCATAACATCAGTGATCATTAGGGTCAGTTTTCAGAGCCGCGCCAAAACTGAGCAGCTGTTTGATGGCGATGTGGGGAATCTGCTTCACCAGAACCAGACGTCTGCAGAGCAACCAAACCTCTCCGACTTCTCTGTGAACCCACCAGTCTGCTTAAACAGGAAGCTTTTTTTTTTTTTAAACCTTCACAAAAAAAGGTAAGATCACAAGCACTGGCATTGAAAGCAGGTACATGGAGAAACGTGGCTTTTGCCCCCGCTGCCCCTTTATACCATCCGATTTCCACAAAGCTAAATGGAGAAATTTCTGTTACAGATTAAAATCAGCCCTTCATCGACCTCTGAGCTGATCGTTCGGGATTGTTTGAAGTGAAATAGGAAGGTTATTTACATATACTTATATGTGAATTTAAAGATCAAGTTCACAAATGTAACAACAGCATCCATGAGGTAAAAATGGAAGGACGGACTTCTATGACGTTTATATTCAGATATTTGTCTGAAGTGTGCCTTTTTACTCAGTTTGTTTTCATAGTTTTCCTGGATAAGGTTGTTTGAAACACAAATAAAAAAAAAAAAGGTTTGCAAATGGCTTTACTTGTTGTGCAACTTCACATTTATATACTGCAAAAGTAAAATAAAAAAGAAGCAGTAGAAAGTTGGATGAGTTATTTACTCAACCCCTTAAGAGAACAAGACAACAAAGGAGAGACAGGATTGGCGTTTCATTGGCCATGTGGGAGCATACGGAGAGGATTTCACAACAGTTAGTGAAGGAGCTTCCAGGGCCTGACCCCATGGACTCCCCAAGCACACACTGGCCCCCGCAAGAGTGAGAGATGGCAGCTCACACCTCTGGACCTCCTTGACAGCACAAGATTGAGGAGGAAAGCTGGTCAAAAGGCTCACTGGAGGAAAATAAATATGTCAAAAGGCCTTTGCTTACCTCAAAAGCCCCCCCGGCTTTCCTCTCCAAATCCACCACACTGAATGATTTGAGAGACAGTGTGCTGTATAACTGAGACCAGGAGCTCAAATCTGTCTGTCCTATGAAAGTAACTTCTATAAATCTTCATGTCATTCAGACAAACAGCTGAGAGAGATTATATTCTACATGCAATATGAACGGGAACAGAGAAAGGTAAATACTCTCAGACACAGAATGGGATGGAACCCCTAGGAACACTTAACAGCTATAATTCATTGTTCTTGCAGCCGTCACTACAATAACAGAAATACAAATCGGAGCAATTCCCTCATCTTCCATTCGAAGACATTATCGATCAGCTCAGTCTGATAAACATCCCGTAAGTGTTTCCCAGAAAGAATTGCTGAAACATTATCCTGCTGTTGTGAAAGCAGATTGGCTGGGTTTTATGAAAGTACTATTGTTAAGAAGTAAACAGGCTTACTTTGCTGGGAGGGAAGCGATGCATGATGGGGTGAAAGTAACGGCTTCATCTTCTTCAGTCCATAAGTGATCTAAACATGTTCTAGAACCACTGGATTGGCTTAAGCCTAAAATGTAATATATGTATATGTACCGGTATGTGAACCAACAGATTTTATTTGTTCCAAACTGGCAGGTTTGAACGCCAGTGGAATACCATGGAGCTGTCAATGAATCCTTATTCGTCGTGATGCAATCATGACTTATGTAGCTGCAGAATAGGAGCCAGGATCTTCTAGAAAACCACTTGGTATTTTTAGAGATAATAAATGTGGGTTACAAAGAAGCCGCAGCCACCACAGCAGTGGACTGGATCATGTTTCACCCTTATAGTCTGGCAACAGTCGAGATACCGCAAGACACTGATGTACGTCGCATGAGAACTTGTTCCAAACTGAGCCACAACAAACGTCCAGTTTGCATTAACCAGTTTACCGCTTGCCTCAATTGTTATTCTTTAATATTACCATGAATGGCAGCTCTACTTCTAATAACAAGTGAGTTAGTTTTATAGTTTTTAGTTAAATTAAACACATCTTTCGGTAATTAGAGATCCAATTTTTTTTTTCTGTTATTGCATTTTCATAACATTTTAGGAAAGTATAACAGGAAAAATCCCAAAGTATCAGAAGGCCAATTAAGCTCAAGCACTGGTACATGAAGCCACATTGTTGTAACTAGTGCAGAGTGAAGTCTGGCAGTGTCCTGCAGAAACATTTACAGACCTCAGGAGAAAAGACTTCACCTTTGATGAAAACATGCTCCTCTCAAACTTTCCATCATACACCCATCTCTCTCATCTTTGGCATGGAGGGACCAACAGCAGATTTTTTCCAAAAGGAGGCAAAAACAAGAACTCATCTATAAAGAACGTCTGTTTCTGCTCAAAGACTCTGGATTCTGTCAGGATTTCCTTTTTAAATATTATTTCACATGACTCTTGTTTAGTGCTTTACTGTGTAGAATGACAATGGTTCCTGAAGATATTCCCGGAGTCCATGTGGCGATACAACAGCTTTGAATCCAAAATGACTAAAGGACTTAAAGGTCTTGCAAGTCTTTTGCTGTTTTTCACCATTTGTTTCTGTGATTTTTTTAGATTGGTTAGACATTTATTTTTATCCTGTCAGGATAAAATCACATCAACTATAACACATTTATCTCTGATTAGTTAGTCAGGTCATCTAGAAGGGCTAACAACAAGCTTACCAAGTAGCAAGCTTTGTTTTTGGCTTTGTCGGAATTCCGTCACTACTCTCTACTTAGAGCACTATATAGGGCATTCAACTTTTATTCAGGGTGTTCCAATCTAAAATTCTAAAATCCAGTTCCCCAGAAATTTCCCAGAAATCTCTACAAAAAAATCAGTGTGCTTACGATGGCAAACATTGACCACAATGCATTGTGTTTAAGTGATTTGCCATTTGGAAAATGTATGTAAATGTATCTTTTATTAATCATCAGAGCTTTCATCATCAGAATACAGTGGATTCATGAATAGTCTTTGTAAAATATCCATATTTATTGTGACATCATAGCTGGCGTTAAAAAACAAAACAAGTGAGCGTGTCTGAATTCCATTAAAAGTCAGGATGCTGGAGAGTCCTGCCGACTGATCATCTTTTGATCTGTTGTAAAAGCGCTCCCAGTGGTCTTTAAATTTTGATTATGCTAAATCGAAAAACCTGTGTCGTTTTCTAGGACATAGTTTCTGCAGACTGGCCTCCTGCCAATCATCAGAAATTCACTTCTGAGTTGTGGGCAGAAATGTTGGCACGAAGCAAGTCCGAGCCCATTTCCCATCATCCCTTTGTTTACATGCTCTATTCCGCTAGCTTACAAGCCCTCACAAGGAGAACAGCATGCACTTACAATAAAATAATTTTAACAAACTGAAACAAAACTGCTTTCATTATGGGTATCAGAGGTAAAAAAAAAAAAAAAAAAAATAGTGGGAAATCAACAAAAACGTTTGGGTCCCTGCCATTTTTGTAAAAGGAAGGGTCACATCAGAGGTTAAGCTTCAACTGTTTGAACTCAGGAGTACACATAGTGCTAATGACTGAAATACTGCTTGCTTAACGCGACTGGATCGTATTATCCACAAGAGATTTCTCACAGCGAGACAAACCAAAATACTAAACAACACTTTTCCCCTCAACTGCTAGATTTCACGGCATGCAGATAACAGAAAGTTGTTCTTTCTTTTGGTAGAAAGAAAAGAACCTCAGTGACTTTGGAAGCCACAATCACTGCAGACAGACAGTCACAGGACACGGATGGACAAGCAGGCCGATCTTGTTTTTCCAGACCAAGTGTCGGGACAACACTTGCGTGCAGGGCTCACTCTTGACCTTTAGAAATGACAGTCCTTTATATGGGCGTCCCAACGGAGGAGTAGTGCTAACAGCTATGTGTGTAATACACACCATCCACAGTCATAACAGAGTCCTGGAGTGGAGAAGGACATGCAGGAAGGCAGCCTGTCAGGGGCGAAGGAACTGTGGAGGGGAGCTGGGAAGGTTTGAACAGCGTGCTGGTAAATGGAGTGTGTGTGTGTGGGGGGGGGGGGGGTGGACACATTCATGCATCTTCATTCATCTCCCTTTAACCTGTTGTTGTTTTCTACTGCTTTAAAGCTAGGAGCTGGGGTTGGGGAAGTGGTGGTGGGGTATTTTGGTTGAGTACAGTGAGTGAATGGGGGGGGGGGGGTCCTGCAGGTTGCATTTCATGCTATTCTAGTGAAGAAGTGAGTACATAAGAAGTTCTCATCAGACACTTCTCCTGTCTACTTGTAACAATGCTGACCAGACGGCCTTTGCTTTAATATCCCAGCATGCTTCATTCTGCTCTGTGTCAAAAATACCTTTAAGACCGCCACGTTTGGTTGGTCGTGCTGTCCTAACATGGTTCTCGTCACCATCAGAAGCAGAGCGTGCATGGCAGCAGGTTTCTCACATGGCGAGAGGGACGCCACACCAAAAGCTTTCAGCTTGTTGCTACAGGCATGAAAGGCTGTTTTCTTAAAACACGATAAAAGCTGCAATGCCTCCCATCAGCTTTCAGCCATAGCTGAAGATGATAATATTTGGTGCGTTTTGGAAATGATGGCCTACTGAGGACTCCAAACAGGTGCAATTCACTGCACTGTATTAGAAAGAGATCACTTGCATATGTGAGTTCATGTGTGAGCTGAAACAACGCACTGAAGCAAAACGCTTTTGGAGGGATGCAGTACTCCTCTTGCACATTTCAAGTATGTACATCCAAGTATGTGGTATGTTTTTGATGGTGCAAATGCTAAACAAGCTTGAAAGATAACATCACAAAGACCCACTGAACTGAAGTAACAGATGTATAGCACTAATAAGATGACACTGTCTGCAGCGGCTCAACATCCTGTCTGGTGAAGCAGACCGTGTCTCACTTGAGTCGACAAAATAACCCACAACCCATTATGCCTGCCTGTCTGTGTGTATACAAGAAAGACCCTGTTGGAAAACGGACTTGCTTGTCACTGTTTAGCAGGCATGGCACCCCTTTATTCTGAAGGTAGATCCACTTCATCTCTTCCAACCTCTCCCTTTTCACGATCACCTCGGCCAACCAATTCATTCAACCCGCTTCTGTCTGTCTGTCTGGCCCCCCGTTTCAGAGCTCCAAGGCTGTTGCCCTGACAGTAAGGTGACTGGACGAGGAGACGAACGAAAGCACACATACACAGCAACAACACACTGAGAAAATCCCTAAGTGACATTAGAGCGCCCCCCAGCTTTTCAATGGAAATTACTACATCTGTTGACATGCAAAGGGGAAAACATTGATCTGCAAAGCTCTGCAGATCAACTTAATGAATCAGTGGAAGTAACAACGTCTTTTAAACATTAACATGTTGCATTGGACTGGATCTAACTCACCTGAACATTAACACGAGACCAGACAGTTTAAATTTAAACAGGACATATGCTCCTAACTTGACAAATAGAATCCCTGCCAGGTGGGGTAACAGAAATACACCGTTTATTGAAGAGCCAAAATTTCTTCTTTTTTTTTTTTTCCAGACAAAATCTGAAGCAATAAAATCATGCAAAACCCTAAAAAATTAATCAGATCTTTATATTTTGTTTCCTTTATTCCTGTTTACCTTTTTTCAGTTTTGACAGATTTCTAGGTTTGCCCATAGAGAAACTATTGTCTGTGTGCAGCTGACAATAAAACTGTGTTTTATTTTATAAATGCTGGTTGAGTAAATCCCAAAGGGGTTTCTTGATTTATGTATTGAGATAAAAAATAAAGCTTTATATACCTTTCTACCCTGATGCGTTAAAGTTCCGCACTACAAAAATGGCACATTGTTTTGGAGGTAAATCATGGAATTTATTATTAAATTTCTCTTCAGGTGTTTTTTTTTTTTCTTTTCTTTTACCACAGTGCCTATGCTTCTACATCCTCAATCTGATGAGTGGTGTGCTGGCACTTGCTAACTTAAACCTTAAATTAAGTTTTCACAATGACTGGAGTATGGATTTAAAACATGTTTTTGAATAACATGGGGCTTTCTCTCAGTGCTTCCCACCTTTTCTGTAGGCAGCTACCCCTCCCCAGACTGGGCAGACGTGGTAGCTTGTGACCCTGTGCAGTTGAGAAGGAGACCAGATCAAAGACAGAAGACTTGCCTTGGAAAAACACTTGGGCTCAGAATGGACGGGATATCTGTCAGGAACTTTTTCCCACTGGGCTCACTAGAGCTGGAGCTCAGAGATCAGGTTACTACCAAAAAACGCAGACATGAAAGATGGGGCTACGCTCTAATCCACATACACGGGGTTATGTCTGTCCCCTACTTGCACTTCACATTTTCCCCTCTGGCCCTCAACCACTAAACTCCCCACAACTCTTAATGTCCAAATCACCCCTGAACCACAACATTGGGTCACGCCCACAATTTTCTCTGTATTACCACCAACCCCTGCACTCCAACGTTTCACCTGAAAAATACACAAGCTTCATCACAGAGGATTAACAGGAAACCCTGACACAACCTATTGTTGGGACGATGGAAGGGGCTTGGGTGGTTTTGCCACCCCTTTTCTCCCCTATGGCTGTGATGTTTTTCAGAAAAGACACTGGGAGACCTCATGCCTTCAGCCTTATTACAAACCACACTGGCATACACATACAAGCACTTGGACAGCTCTCATACAGAAAACAGTGGCTGGCAAGAGTCATGCAGCAGCATGCAGAGTCTAAGAAAAGAAAAGTGCAAAGAGAATGAAGATGGGACAGGGGAGTGTCTGATTGTTGGGGTTGGAGGGGACTATTGAATGAGGATGGTATATATGTGCATGTGTGTGGCAGAGAGAGGGGGTGAGTGTCAAGGCTGTAAATCTTGATGTCACTGACAGGAAGACTGTTGCAGGACCATTACCATAAATCTGACAAACACTAAGTTGATGGGAGGCTGTATCTGTCTGGTCAGGGACCAGTCTAGACGGTCCTATTGAGGGGTCCTACAGCGCAACTCTGTTTGCTTTCAGCACCATCTGGATGTTGTGGTAAGTGCCCGCTGTTATAGCTCTCACACACATGTGCATGTAAACACACACACACTACAGCCATCACAAAAGCCCTGACTTTTAGTCAACACAGCAATATTCACTTGCATTGTAATGTAACAACAGTAAAGTCAGTGATAGTATATAACGGTCTTTGCCTCATGTTGAGACGTGCGAATGTGTGGTTAAATTTGTCAGGGAATCAAACTGTACACTGAGCGTGCTCTAGAGGATGACGTTTATCTTTTTTTGTTGTTGTCATACATTGCAGAACACGTTTCCCCATATCATATCCCCAATCGATTGAATGCTATTGGTTAAAAAGACTGAGGCTTGTCAACGTTTGCCCAGTCTCTCATTTTATATCTAATAAAAAAAATGTTATTGCAACTAAAAAAAAAAAAACATGACCTTTTCAATACCTGAAGCCTTTTTGAAGTCTGTGCTAGTCACCCATAATGAATCAATTAACGTAGGTAAAGCTCTCCACGTAATAAAACCCAATGGTTTAGATATTTTCTCAGTTAGTCATTGGCAAAACAATTGTAATGTGTATTGTGGCAAGAACTTAGCCAAGTTAGCTGCTGGTTTTGCCAACTTTCCTCTCTTTCATCCACCCACAGATGATACACTGTACTTCCACAACCAACAGAAGGCTGTTAATGCAGCCTGTGGATTGACCTGCTTTGTACACCCTAGTTTCCCAATTAATCAATAAATAAATTCACTTTTTGGCTGAAAAAATGTACAGCTTTGAAACTGAATGTTATTCAGCTCAAATGAGAGTTGTCTAGTCCCTAGTATGTGGTTTTGTGTGTCTGGCAGAACATACAAAATCAAACTGTTTCCAAATGATCACAAACACTTTTTTATTTTTCAATATCAAAGTCCTGTACTGATGAATGACTATGATGGCAAGTCCAATACATTTAAAACTGCTAAATAAGATAAATTAGGATCAGGCACTATGGAAGATTGTGACCTGGTCCAGCTGATATTGTACCAGTTCTGTTCACCTCAGAGGAGTAGATTTGGGATGGACCTAAAAGCATTAAGGGTCCTAAATTAGTGCTCTTCAGATCAGCTAAGTCAGGATTATCGTGGTACCTGCTGTGAATGGTCTTTCACTTTTAGTTAAAGTCAAATTAAGTCCAATTAGTTATGACACACCTGTGTGTGCAAAATTTGTGCCTCGTGCCCTGACTGATCAGCGAGCTGCATTGACATGTAAAACCAAATGTGGAACTATTTGGTGGTCTAACCTCCAATGTAACCTTCAATGCTGATTTTCAAGCAGTGAGCCATTGGGTCATAGTTGAATCCTTTAATCCAGAAGATGTTGCCAGCAGCAAAAAATAATATATGAACTCTTTGATCATTTGTGCAATTTCCAACAGATTCTGAAGCAGAGAAAAAAAACTTTGCGCCGATATGCAAGAGCAAGACTTTACACTAGATCACTACACTACTTCCGGTGGCTAAGTGTTGCATATTGGTGCAAAGCTGATTTTCTACACCTCAGAGTCCACTGAGGTGATTTGCATTAATTGTGTAAACGGTTGATGAGATCTGGTAAATCAAATACGTCAACACAGGAGCTACAGCTCCAGTTCTGATGGGTAAATCGTAAGTATGACTTTACCGTACATTTGGACTTTCAGAGAGGATTTTAGCGCTAGGCAACTGGCCTGCTATTGTCATTTATGCAACCCCCACTGATGCATTTATTTAGCCTAACTTAGGGCTACTGTGTATTTTACAGGATCTACTGGACAAATGGATTCGATAGAAAATGAAAGGACAGCAATAGGGGCCCACCCCCAGGGCTGTATTCATATTAACCTCTATTATGAGAAAGTAGTTGACAGAGGTGGTGACAGGGCAGCTGCATTCAGGACGCCTTTAATATATGAGGCATCCGAGGAGGCCACAGCTTAGGGGTTGAGAGGTTACCACTCAAAGCTGTAACAGCATATGCTGTATGTTTGAAATGGAAGAGATGATAAGCTTAGCTGCATACTAATATAAACCAAAGGAAAATCTTTATGAGGACAGCGTGGGCACAAAACCTACTGAAGAGGCCCCGTTTCCCCGTCCCACAAGTTGCGTGCGTGAACAAAGAGGGAGCGGTGCACCCCATGTTTTCATGTGGACGGTACAGGGCTCTCACAGAACATATTTGTATCGACAACTAATTCAGTTTTCTCCTAAAAAATAGAGCGAGGTTCAAATTCTCCCTAACCCTAACCCCCCCCCCTCCGAGACTAGTGGGAGGAAAACAAATTGTGTGGACAAAACAAACACTGCCAGTAAATCTGTAAGAAGGACAGGATTGATGAGAATCATCTGTAATGCAAATAAACCCGCAGGACAGAAAGTGATTTTTTTAATCTTTAACACATTGTACAATTCCTCACATCACTCAGCACAGACATGGATAAGCCATAAAAAAGTATAAAAAGGAACAAGAACTCAATAAAAGGACAGATGAGCAAATCTCTACTCAACAAAAGGAAAACTGAGATGTTAAAAGAGGGTCTGAAACAGGACAGGGCCCCCCTGCCAAAATACTCAATCAATTGGGAATCACAAATGGATTCAGATCACAATTCAACAGGATTCAATTATAAATCCCTTTATTTTTTTTACATTTCCACCTGCAGAGTATCCTAAGTTTATAGTTTAATGACATAACACAGTGATGTCATTAAATATAATGTGAAATTCTTGCTTTTTGCTAATCATTTCCATTTCCTACAGCCGACTTTATTAATTATTTGCTGACAGCAATGCTACATTTTGGGAAAATAATAGGAGACGGGGCAACATTAAGCAAACAAAGCAGGCAAGAAATCAACTGGAGGAATAAAGACAACTTGATTAATAACAAGGACAGAAGTGTTATTTGTCTACCAATAATGTTGGAATCCCCTTTGCATTACAGTAAATGCATAATCAGAAATAATAGCAACAGCCTTCGACATATTTTAAGGTGGATTTGCCTTTGAGCAGTCATTTTTAAGCATCAAAAATCATATTTTCATTCAGGAAAAGCTAAGTTGGCTAATTCCATTTGGTTTTTTGTTTCAGTGAAGTAGTAATAAAATATTTGCATTTTTTTTTCTAAGGTTATACTTTCTAGTTACCTTTAAGGGAAACTTTCCGTCGAAAAAAAGTTTGTTATTTTGCTACCATTACTGTCAAAAGTAAATTAAATTAACGGAACTGATGGCAGATTTGTTTAAATAAAGTTTTTTTGTATTTTTATTTCTGTGTATTGTGTACTATGAGGGGCTATAAAGTACAGTAGTAATGTGCTCGGAAAGGAATTTAGAAGATCTCCTATTAGATCCTAAAATATCCTTGTTTGGCACCAGCGGGAAGGAGGAGGAATAACTGGTTTGGATATGTTCATTGGACAAAAATATGACTGTGCCAAATAAAAAGCACTATGAAACCTTTTATTAGAATTAATGAATTTACTGTATGTAGTTTACCATCCAGGACTGAGTGGGGAGTAAATAAGCTCATTAGCAAGTATGTACAAAGGAATCACAGCAATGTGCTAAGTGACCTGTCACCGTGAACGTTGATTTTGCACAAGAAAAGCACCAGCGACTGTTCTGTCTGACCGCAGGAATTCAGTTTACTAGTCTGGTTACCAGTGTGGGAAACCAGATTCCCCATGTGCCAAAGCTTTTTTCCTGCCTGAATAATCGTCAAAATTCTGGAACGTTTCATCTTTGAAAGCTTAAACACATCATTTAACCATTTGCTACCAAGCCTTTATCTCTTTCTCCACGGCCAATCTGTTGGAAGGTTTGATATATTTAATAGCTCTTTATTAGACACACTTTATGTCAGGAGGTAACTGTGCTAATCTGAGTCCTTTTGTAGTTTATAGTTCACTGGCCTTTCACATTCATCACAGCCTGACACGCAAACCACACCCTCCTGGAGGTACAGGCGTATTGCAGATAGCAAATACTGCTATAGAAAATGTTAATGATACAATATATTTTCCACGTCACTCATTTAAAAGGGCAAGAATTGAAGGATCTGACTCTGGTATGAAACTGAGGACTGTTTCTTCTGCTGAATATATACAGGCAAAGACAAAAAAAGGAAAATGGGATAAAGGGATTGGCAAATGGACTGATAGACTTTTTATTATTTTTGCTGTAAGTCCTTCATAGTGTAATAAATGCAGATTTACATACAATGAGGCATGTTATACTAACCTGTCAGCTGTAGTCACTTTACAGAAAAAGTTGTTCGATCAAAATAAGCTCACTGCACAACCATGGATGCTCACAATTTCCCATCTTATGCAGAGTTTGGCCTGCTTAGAATTGAATGCTTTCAGTGCACGTGGCTAAAACTTTGGGCCACATCTGCCTAAAAGGTGTGTTCTAATTGGAGACAACACAAGCCTTTCACAGAAGTGAACAGATGCAAAAATCCAGAATGATTTGGAAGGTTTGCAGGACCAGAATGCGGAAAAAGACAAAGCTGAGCCTCTAAAAGTTTTCTTTGGTTAAGTGTCCTCTGCAGGGTTTCACTTTTATGAACTGAGTTGAACTACAATGTACTTTGAGGCTTGAGAAGGACTAAATTTAATTTATTTGGAATTAACTTCTTGTTTTTTTTAGAAGGCGTTTTGGTCTTTAGTAAATCCCAAAATGAAATTTTGAAACGCTTTCCCCTGGTGTTCAATCTTTAATACATCAAAACAAAGATTTATTTATTGGTTTTCGGTCAACCAATACATGTTAAAAAAAAAAGGAAATACTTACAACAGCTGCAGTTTTTTATCACAATGATAGGCCTCCTTTCCACTATTGATAGCTAAAACCTATAAGATTTATCAAACAAGCTATAAAAGAAAGTGTTTTTTATTTCTTTTTGCAGGCTTAAAACAACTAAAACACAATAAAAAATGAATATTTTCGTGTCTATCTTTCTTCAGAACAAACTGCTAGAAGGCCAACTCCCCCAGTTCGGGTTCACATCCATAACTTGTGTCCTAAAGTCTCCAACTGCGTGGCATTGCCCTCACCAACTGCAGAGCAGTTTGGTTGTAGAGGTAAAGGGTGGCTTCTGGGGTGAATCTGGAACTGTTCACACCATCAGTCTGTTCTTTGCTGTTTTGTTTTCCTTGGCTTTTCCTGACAAAGGGCTCCACGTTCTTATATAAATCAAAATCACGACCAGATTACGGCCTCCGCTGGTCAGCATCCACCAGACGAAGGTCTTTTCATCACCAATTTGATGCAGGTGTCCGTGTTTCTCTCTCCCGCTCTTTCTGCCTTTTTACAGGAAACAACATCTTTCAGCAAGTTGTCAGACCTACAGCATTCTGTTCCTCAGAAGATGTTTCAGTGCCAAATTGAGCAATATTCTCCAAATGACTGGCTTTTATTTAGATATTTCTTTGACTTGCTTATGTGACCAATTCAGAGGTTGTGATATGCATGTAGCACATATCAATATGAAGGATGTAAAGTTGAGGATGCGGTTGTTGCCAGGTAAAGAATGCCTTTGCTTTGGTTATGGTTGAGACACTCCTGCCTCTGTCCACTTTTTTTGATTCCAACTATTTCAGTTTCCCTTATTGTCAACAGCACGCACAGAAACCATTTTGCATGTGTGTGAGGGAATAGAAAAAGAGGCTGAATGTTGACAATGACTGAGCTCACTACAACTATACAAAATGTATGACTAAGTACCACACATGCAGCATATGACTAAAGAAAATGAACTCCACATGGCTCAGCTACTTCAAAGCAGAAGAAAAGCACCACATCATACAACTCCAGAGGACTTCTTTAACAGGAAATATCAGTCCAAATGCAGCTGCTCCGTGGAGCGTTTTCTACAGAGAAAACACGTTATTATGAATGTAATGGCATATCGAAGCGCTGGAGGGCTAAATGTTAAGGGACGTAATCACATCCTTACAGGGGAAGGAGAAGGCTTGATCTGTACTATCCTGACATCTGCTGGATGACTTGGCATCTTAAAAGCCATACAAGAGGTCACGCAGTTCAGCCATGGCTAGAAAAGGGTATCATTTCCCATTAATTATGATCAAAAAGTACGTTCAATAAAGGTTTTACGAATACAAGAAGAAAAACGAGCCAAAAATGTGAGTAGTCTCTACAAAAAAATTAGACAAATGGAAAATTAAGAATAAAAGACACTAATACACACCCTTCATACACACATGCACAGGCGAAATGAACGGACAGATGTTGTGCGCATGGAAGAATTGTGGAAAGAAGCTTTCATAAACAAACGGGCACAAAAAGAAACATTTACTTTGTCAAAGACAGGAAAGAAAAGTTAGAAGCCAACAGCACCGTGATCCATCACAGGCCTACCTGTGACCACGAAGAGCGCAACCTAATTCAGAAGCAGCCTATGCCATTCCACGGACTTGTCTCCATAAGGAGGAAACATTTAACAAGACAAATTGGTATAATGAGGGGTCTGGAAGAACACGTGCACACCACAACGTGGCACTGGGGTCTAAACAAACTGCCTTTAAGGCCCAACCTTTTAAGGAAAGGAAATAAAACTTCTGACGTTAACACTGGATAAAGATTGGTGGCGATTGATTTTATCTCCACCAATCTTTTGTCTCGTGTTCAGTCATTTTACGTTACAAAATTCAAGTCAAAGGGTATAAAAATAGAAAATAGTAAAACAGTGACTAAGGCCTGAGACAAAAAGTTCAAGCTTCATCTGGTTTAAGGTCTGCAAGAGGACTGGAGCTGTAACCTTCTGTCACCGAGGAGGAATCAGAGAAAAACCTGGACACACATGTCCACCACAAGCACAGAAAAAAAAGGTCAAATGTATCTATCCAGTATTATCCAATAAGGCCCACCTGAATATATGGAACTATTTTCCAAGAAGTAGTTCTGGGGTAATCCAGAACAAAAGAGGATTTTGAGCAAAAGCAAAGTCCTCATATGTTTTCCTTAATTATACTCTAAATGCACCAAAACTGATGGCTCTGGACGTTATGTAAATGAGGGTTTGGAGGTAAAACAGTGACTGAACAGCTCCACCTGGAGGATAATAAGCCCAAACTCAGACAGAATTTCCACTCAAGTGTTTCCACAAAAATGCACAGCATGATGATGTAGTTTATAGAAAAACGGTATCATTTGGACCAAAATGTCCTCAGTCAGCATGTCACCATCGAAAAACGGTTTCAATTCTTCATTCATTTTCAGAAAAAATAAATAAATGAGGTTAATAAACGTAAAAAGCTGCGACTCATTCAGGATGCTTTGGACTACGGCAGAAGTCTTTAACCTCCAAAGCTAAAAGAGTTATTTTGTCCAGTTTCTTTTTGACCAAAACCAAAAGAAAGACAAAAAAAGTCCCACCTTTCAACTTAAAAAATACACTTTATTTGTGTTTTTGTGGCAATTAAGTCATTGTTTTCTAAACCCTCAACACTTACACTAATAGAATTATGACATATGTTTCTATATAAAACAATGTTTACAGGACATACAGGTTCCTTTCAAACTAAAATACACCCTGTTTCAAAAAAGATCCTCCAACTGCAGCAGAAGTACTAGATCTGAAAAACAAGTCAAACATGGTTATTTCTATCACCATGACTGGTCAGCCAAAGTCCTTTTTCCCTTTTTACGATATGATATACATATATAACAATGATATAACATATAAACAATGGTGTAGAATCTCGTTTTAAGAACTTGTATACATATAAATGCCATTATTTAAAAATCTGTCACCTTATTATACAGCAAAAGATACAAATAAGAGCTTTACGCTGTTTCTAATAGTAAAGCACTTTAACAGTTCATCAAACCTTTTACCATCATTTTGCTTAGTTATCAGACGTTAAAATATAAATATATACATAAAATAAAACTAAATGGCAAAATTCAATGAACTAAATTAAGCAAAATGTAAAATGCAACTCATTCAACTTATTAAACTCATTGGCATGCTTCTTCAAAGCCAAAGAGCCACATGGAGGAATAAAAGAGCCTCGGGAGAGTGCAGGAACTAACCACAGTATTCCTGCCCTCAAGTCCTCACACTGGCTGCCAGTAATCACTAAAAGACGATATCATTTTTAATGTACTGCTGGCAGTTTATGTGGGATCCTAACACCTATGATGCCTACTTGTGGCATATAAACTTAAATTAAGTTCAAATGTAAACTCTGCTCTTTTCTGCTGCCTTTGTTCAAAATCCTGCAATTTGACATTTTTGAAATCGTCTTTGAGTCCCAGCTGTTCTGTACAAAGTTTTATGTATGAAGAGTGTTACATGGCTGTAAGGCTCTTTTACCTCAAATAAACTGCATTTATGTTTTTGTTCTTATATGAATTAGCTGTAACTAATTACGGATTGACAACTTTATATTTGATTAATAGTATTCACTACTGCTTTTTTTTTTTTTACAGTAGTGAACATGTGTAAGCAGAAGAGGGCGCCATTGTCCTCTTTAAATTAGAAGCTCACACAGACATGCCAGAGACTGCTCTCTTCTGAGTAAAAAAAATATTTAAGCAACACATATTTCAAAAATGGCATTCTGTAAAATAAGGGTTTAAAATTCTTCACACCTTTTAGACTAGAGAACTGATCCTGGATTTGCATTTCTAGGACTGATTGGTTACTAATGAAAGAACAAAACTATCGATTGATTCGTCTTTATGTTAAGTACCTGATTGCAAAGTGACATAAACACTAGTATATAAACCAGTTGTTCCATTTGTACATTTGTATGCTTCAACATAGCTCACATCTCTGAATGAAATGCCAGTTATAACGTCTTTCTTAGAACTATTCAGATGTGACTAATCAAAACCCCCCAAAATCATCCATCTGCCCTAAACGACAACAAAGCAGCTACCTGTGTTCTTTGTGAAAAACCTGCTTGAGAAACTGCTGATAAACCACTGATTTCCTTGAAGGATGGATGATACTGTGTTTGCTGAAGACTGCTCATTTGCACCCAGATTGCGCTGAGGATCATCTTTCTCTTGGATTTCAACACTATTCAGCTGTTTTAGTGAGTGAAAGCTGCAGCTGATGGGGAAGGATGCCTCAGAGGAACCTTGGAGAATGGGCTTCTTCATTGACCGGCTACAGTGTGTCCTTTAGGGCAGCATTACATCCAACATGGTGCTCCATAGGCGACTGGGCCTTCTCCTCTTTGGCACATGGTACACACCTCCAGCTTGCAGCACTACACCAGGTCATTCCACTTGCAGAGGAGGTTGATTGACTCTGCTGCTTATAATTACAGTCCCTTTCCAAAAAATTTGAGTATCATGGAAAAAGTATTCATATACATTAAAAAAAAATTAACTTTCATAGAATATAGATTCAGGGCCCGCTGTTTAAATGATTTCAAGTATTTATTTTTTTATTTTTACATAAATTGGGGCTCCAGATCATAAAACCCACAAAAAAGGGATTTCAGAAAATTAGAATACTGTGGAGAAATTCCCATTTACTTCTCTTTTTTTGCAAAAAGATAAAGACAAAGATTAGGATGACATGAAATCAATCAAAAAAAAGTATTTTCTAAATGATACATCCACTTTGATACTTCAATAGTCTGGGCAGGAGCCATGTCCTGCTGAAGGATGAAATCTGCATCTCCATCCAGATCTTCAGCAGAAGGAATCACAAAGTCCTCTCTGGGACTATGGAGAGAAAATGGACTCACTGGATTTCTGTACATAATTCTTGATTTGTAACTCATACAATATCTCTTGTAACTGTGTGTACTTGCAATTGTGTATTCACATGTACACTCAAATAAAAATAAAAAAATACAAATATAAAATATAATTTACACACTAGGCCTGCACAATAAATTGCAAATTTATCGTTATCGCAACATCAAGCTGTGCAATATGAATATCGCAAAAGATGGCGGAAATTGCAATAAATGGTAACCTTAAATGTGCTAAAACAATCTTATGGTAGCTTGAAGTATGTATTGAATCAAATAAATCCATTTATGCATTTGACCAATCGGATGGACGCCTTCACGTTGTTGTCCAACCGGATAGAGCCCTATTATGTTAGATGTTTGCCTCCTATGTCGACAAGGGTCATTTGGAGTATAATTTTTAAACTGTTGCAATGAAATGGGAATGAGGTTTTTGGTTGTTTTGGTATTTGTTCATATACCGCAAGTTATTGTTATCGCAATATTGATCACTAATATCGCATATCGTAAGTTTTCCTCATATCGTGCAGCCCTATTACACACGCACAACTGTAAGTCCACACCGAGGTGCACAAAATGTATTGTATGAGTTACAAACCAAGTATTTCACACACACAAATCAAAAGTTACAAACAAGCCATTTCTGGTTGACAGTAGCAGAGATTTTGGATTGAAGAAAGCAGAGTTAACCAACACCAGCGCTGGACATTGAACCCTAAATCATATGGATATTTTTAGGGGTGTGCCAAAATATCGATATGGTGATATATCGCGATATTTAGTCCCGCGATCGATTATCGATACGTCTTCATCAAGTATCGTCCCTTTTATTTACGTTTAGAAACCCCGTAAAACGTTATATTAACCATTCTTTGGTAAGACAATTCCTTGGAGGGTCGATAGGGGGCGCTCGTTGCGAGATTGGCTGTTGCGGGCGGACGAAGAAGAACACACATTCAAACAAAGATGGCGGAGCGGGAAAACAATGAGAGGCGACGGCAGTAAGTTGAAAGACGCGGCGGAAACATTGAAGCTGCATCAGCCGGAGTTGTGTGAGGAAGCCGTGGCTGCTGCTGGCCTGAAGCCGACACAGACCGACGCGGATACCTTTTTCCATACGAAGCTACCGCCGTCTTCTGAGGGACAGAGCAGCGGCAATAACAAACGGAAAACGGTCCCTGCAGCGCGGTGGAGAACGAGGGATTTGGGTTTTTATTGAATGTATTAGAGTTTTGACATTCCCTCTCAGAAATACTGAAAAAGGATCCCTGCTCTGTACGCTCAGACCAGAGCTATGGCTGAGATGGAAACGGAACAAAAGGCATCCCTGCCCTCAGACCCCCCTTCTCTAAGCAGCGGTAGATGAGCGGCGTCTTGATGCTAAAGCCTGTGGTTCTCCAGAAAAACATGAACATAAACATACATCACATGCAGCTTTACCCAAACGTGTTGTTCACAAAGACGTTTACTTTTAGATGCACTTTTTATCCCTGGTTATTTATTTTGAAAGCAGTTTATGTCTTAAATAACTTAAAGGAAAGTTCCTTGATACTTGATTTTTATTTTTCTGTGAGAATTTTATTTTTGTTTACACCACATTTGCACTAAATTGTGTCATTTATTTTTTAACAAAGACACTATAATTTGTTCACAGAATAAATATCTGATTTTCAGCTATTTTTTAAATTAAGCGATGGCTATGGTTTTGTTTTTAAAAGTTAATAACAATGTGTCTGGCAGCTACTTGACAGATTCATTTTTTTATCCTTTTTACAGCAATTTTGTACTAAATAATGACACTGCTGTTCATGTTCACTATTGTTTAAACTGAATTTTACAGATATTTCCAAATGAAAATTGTCATTGTTTGTCAAAGGCAGAGTATTACTGATTTCAGCAATGTTACACAAAAGTCTGTTATTCATTACACCAAATAGGACACAAGTTGTTTATTATCATGGTGTTTAAAAAAATAAATGGGAAATATTTTCCAAAAAGCTGTTTTTACAGTTCTTCTTTCTTAAAGTTTGATATATCGTGAGTTGTTAGAGATGAGATATATCGATTATCGCATTATCGCCATATCGTGATAGTATCGTTATCGTAAGCAAAGTATCGCGTATCGTATCGTATCGTGAGGTACCCAGTGATTCCCAGCCCTAGATATTTTACACTGGACCTCAAGCAGTTTGGGTTCTGCTCCTCACCAGTGTCCTCCAAACCCTTGGACCTTGATTCCCAAATGAAAGGCACACTTCCCTTTCATCAGAAAACAGGGCCTTGGGCCATTGGCCAACAGGCCCATCTTTCTTCTGCTTGGCCCAGTTGAGACATGTCCTCCGTTGGCCCGGGCTCAGAAGCGTCTTGACCCGAGGAAGCCAACAGTTGTAGCCCATCTCCCGAAAGCCTCTGAATGTGGTGGTTTTTGAAGCTGTTGCCCCACCTTTCTGGATGTCTGCAGGTTCTTAAATCTAGTGCCCTTCTATCAGGCTATGTGTTGATCTGCTTGGACACGCGCTCCGTGAACAGCCAGACTCTACAGCTAGGAACTTTTGAGGCTTATCCAGACCACGGAGGGCATCACTGATCTGGTCTTCTTGCTAGTTGTCAAGTCTGAGGTCTTTTCCATATTGAACCAAACCGAGACAATTTAATGGCATTTGGGAAACGTGTGCAGGTGCTTTGAGTTTAGTTTCATTCATTTAACATTTATGTCATGTTACATCTGGGCAGATTTCTCCACAGTATTTGAATTTTTTTTAAATCCTGAGTTTTGAGCTGAAACCCTAACTAAACTAATGAATACTTGAAATCAATTAAGCAGTGAATCTTGACTAAGTATTTTACAAATGTTTTTTTAATGGCATTTTTGAAATGAATACACTTTTCCATGACGTTCTAATTTTTATATGGACTGACAGGAGAAATTCACAGACAGAAAAGTTTGTGGCGCCTATAAAATGATCTGTTAAAATCTATCTGAAGGGAAACCATCATTAGAAAGAAATCAACCCCAAGGCTGAGCACAAAAAACGGGTGAGCAGAATTCAGGTCCTTCAATGTATACAGATGCTGGAAATGTTACCAACATTGTCTGTGCTGCGTTGGCCTGACGAAGAAACTGAGCCAGTAATGAACTGAATAATTGGATACAAAAAAAACTCCCTCCATAACAGGCTGCCTGTCACGAAGCCTGTCTAGACAGTTGGATGGTTTGACGCTTGTCGTGGGAAAAAAAAACTCCCGCCTTCAAATATTTGACACGTTCTCTTTTTGACGATTGCTGTAACGCAATCATTTCTAGCTTGGAATCCTTTTTGATCCCGAATGGAAACAGCCAAAACAAAGCTAAACCATGTTCTTTGAGTGCAGACAGGATTTTCTGCTCTGAATATAAACTGGAGCTCCTTCTTAGAAAAGGAAATGACATTCTAACTCCATCTGAAAGAAGATTACAGACGTGGGTGGAAACAGGCCTCCGTGGACGTTTGCTTTGACACAGGGGATGTATCATTTTTTTACTGACAGGTTGGAGCTCTCGCATGATAACAAATCCACTCAATACAACTGTAGTCAATCAGAGGCTGATTTTACTGCTTAAAGTTCATAACTGATGTATTTCTTATATTGTAATAGAAATCTGAACCATTAAATAAATGGAGCACAAGCTAAACTCAATTAGCATAATGCAAGCTTCCCTGACAATTAGAATGGAGCATCTATTTGACAGTTAATGTCAAATAATGCAAAGATTTTTGTTTTCTTTAGATTATTATTTAAAATTGTTGGGTTTTTTGTCCCGTATTTCTGTTACTTTAAATCAATCTGACGAAATGTGTCAAAGCCCTTAATGTATTAAAGCAGATATGTAATACACTGTTGCATTACCTTCAGCTTGATAGGGATATTTACAGGATTTCTAGGTAACAGAAATAACGAAAAGAATGATTAAATTCCTGGCATGCATGGTGCTCAAAGGTCTATTGGCCTCATATGAGCCTAAATCAAACCAACAGGATGAATTTTTGTGTTGTTTTGTTATCAACTACAGCCAAGACGTTCCTCTAAAAAAGTTTTCAAGTCACAAAACTGATAAGAAGTGACATGATAAGAAGTGACAGGGACGTTTATGAAAGCAGAAGTGGGCAGGTTACTTGTCACACATTTCTAAAAGTGATTTTAAATTGTGGGATATTCGTGGCTCAGGATGGGGGCAATAGCTGCTCCCATCCTGTCTTTCAAAATGCCGGATGCAGATTAGACATGTATGCTGCTCATACGCCATGAGAAAAATGTTTTATTATTGGAGAACGTGAATTCTATGACACATAGCAACCACTATAACAATAACTGGAACTCCTGAATCCGGATATCTTAAAAAATAATCTGAACCTGTTTATTTACTGAACTGCAACCAGTTTATTTTAGGCAAATACATTTACAAAAGATAAAAAAACAATATGTAAACAGGAATATTGACTACAGACCATTCAGTTAAGCAATCATTACACTGAATTTTGACACAAACTAACCTTTAAATGTCTGCTATAGACCCCTGTGGGAAAAAGTGAAACTAGTTTCTAAAGATAAGATGGCCTAAAATATCCTTTCCTGACAACAGGATAAACACTAATTCAAAAGTAGGATTTCCTTTAAAAGTTGTAGTTCGCTGCTTTTTTATACTATTTTTGATCGGTACGGTGGCCGACAGGGCTCACACTACATACAAAAGAAACAACGCAATGGCATTACCCGAAGGACAACAAAATTACCCACAACATAACGACATAACCGCAGCAACAGCATAAACCGCAGCACAACGGAAATGAGGACTTTTTTTTCTTACCGGCAGAAAAAAAACAATTCAGATTCAAACTATTCGGTGCTCCTGAGAGCTAGGTGATATTTGGACAAGATTAGGGTGTTTTCTTACTAGATGACGACCTAGATTTACCCAGCTCTCCACCTAGTGACATCTGCATCTAACGCTCTTTGTCTTTTTTTTTTTATTACGACTTTTAAGTTGTAAATGTACGAGTTTATTCCTCGTAAATTTACAAGTTTTTATCTAAAAAATTTACGACTTAAAATCTCGTAAATTCACGAGAAAAAAGTCATAGATTAACAAGTAAAAAACACCAAAGCCCTAAAACTCCGTAGTACCGAATAGTTTGAAACTGAATGTATTTTTTTCCGCCGGTAGGAAAAAAAAGGTCCTCATTTCCGTTGTGCTGCGGCTTATGCTGTTGCTGCGGTTATGTCCTTGTGTTGCTGGTAATTTTGTTGTCCTTCGGGTAATGCCTTTGCGTTGTTTCTTCTGTATGTAGTGTGAGCCCTGTCGGCCACCGTATGTATGTGATCATCAGATTATCATTTTAAATGAGACATTTCTACAGCCAGAACATACAGAATATTACTTAAAAGAGTACCAAGAAAAAAATTGGCAAACCGGTAGTGTTCTCCTGCGTATTCGCATTTCAATCGCGTTATAAAGCCTATTGCTCTGAATTAAAAAAAAAAAAAAGCTTTACATTGAGCAGCATTCCAAATTTCTTCAATAAGTGTTTAACACAGCATTCGAAATGTTTCAGAAGGGTTTTTAATGAGTAATGCTCGGTGACGGACATTCTTTGCCCGCTGGGGGTGGGTGGTTCTCACACAGGTGGCCCGCACAAAATATCTCAAAGATCGTAGAATGCTGGATGAGTCCACAGAGTGTAAATGTTTGAGTACATTTCGTTCTACTGGCCGGCTGTGGGCGACAGGTCATAATGCACACTTATACAACACATAATGAGTTAAGTTAGTGAGATCAAGAACATTTAAATATTTAACCACAGCGTAATTTTTTTTAAATCAACCAAAATGTTTCTGAGCTGCTGGAAGGCTCAGTCCCTAAGATATGCTCCTCCTCACTTCCCTGAAAACAAAGACGGTTTAAATGTTTACTTCTCAGGCCAAAAGTTAAAATCGCATTAGCTGACACACACAAAATATGGCCAATCCTCTAGAAGAGCAGTGAGCTGCAGTCATGGCCGTGCTAGGAAATTATTTAGTGG
Organism: Oryzias curvinotus; assembly: GCA_023969325.1. NCBI lineage: Eukaryota > Metazoa > Chordata > Actinopteri > Beloniformes > Adrianichthyidae > Oryzias > Oryzias curvinotus. Next base: position 29,112,530 of record CM043714.1, read on the forward strand.
TTAACACCCCAATCTAAACCATTACTGCCAAGTATCAAGCAGGGAAGCACTGGGTTCAATTTAAGAGTTTTGACTCAGCTATGGATTCAAAGACACGATCAAGCTAGACCCTCTTACACAGAACCAGAAGTACGCCATCTTTGTACAAACTTCATAGAAGGTGTGAGGGCTGTCCTAAAAAAGCTAAATAAAGGCCATTATTATTAGTTGGCACTTCAATTCCCACATTCAGATAAATAATGACATTAAGGTTCAGTGTTTCTTCTACAGCTACTCCCTCCATCTTTGCGTCTACACAACTCTACAGTCTGACGCTACAGCAGGAGATGACAAGTTAAGGGTTTGGACTTTTGTGGTAGAGAAAGCTACCTTCATTTGAAATGATTTACAAAAGTGACAGTTCATACACACACAGCGTTTTACTTGTCACCAAAAATCTGTGCATATTCACAGATTTTACGTTCAAAACAGGACATTGTAAGACAGAGTTCATGTCATTGTCATTCCAACAGTGTAACAACAAAGTGGACTCCAAGAAAGCTTCATGCATTAAAATTAATAATTCACAATATGAGTAGTATCATGTGTCAGACATAACTCTATTCATTTGTGTTCTGTACTTTGAATACAGCCTTAAAACTAAGACAGTGTGTCCAAAGAAACAGACAAAAACACTCACTTTATTTATTGTTATATTAACAAATAGATTAAATTTTAGACGTAAAAGTGCTAAAAATGCCCAGATTCCAGCCTGAACTGCAGGAAAAAACATTTAATCTCAATAGAAAAAAAACAGTTACTCCATTTTTTTTCTTTTACAGTGGAAGCATTAAAAGTTATAGTTGTGAAAACACAGTAATGCTGCCAAAGATGGCATCTGCATTTCCTGTAATTTCATAGCTTTTGAAGGCACCATGTGTGTTTTTATTTTATTTTATCTCTTATTTTTTGCAAAGGTCTTTTTTTATTTTAATTTTAAAAGATGTTTGTATTCTGTAAAGGACTTTGTGTTACTAATGTAAGGATTGAGCTTTATAAATAAAGTTTGATTTGATAGCTCTTATTTGAGTTCAAGCAGGCGTTTTCAGCTTTCCCCTCTAGTGAGCTTAATGCATCGTGTTATGAAAATGTAATGAGAGTTCCTGCAGCAGCAACATCCTTTGATGAATGTGATTAGATGCTTCCCTTCAGTTTAGGTTCATGCAGACCAGGAAGAAATTTTGGGACCAAAACATAACGTACTTTTTTTTTACGCTGCTTTTTTAGATACAAACACCTAAAAAATAAAAGTTAAAATCAATTATTACTAGACCTGCACGATATGAGGAAAACTCGCGATATCAGAGATTAAAATTGCAATAACGATATAATTTGCGGTGTACTCCAAATGACCCTCGTTGACATAGGTGACAAACGTCTAACATAATAGGGCTCTATCCGGTTGGACAACAACGTGAAGGCGTCCATCCGATTGGTCAAATGCATAAAGGGATTTATTTGATTCGTTAAATGGTTCAAGGTGCCATAAGATTGTTTTAACACATTTAAGGTTTATGATTTATTGTGATATTTGCCATCTTTTGCGATATGCATATTGCAGAGCTGGATTTTGCGCTAACGATAAATTTGCGGTATATTGTGCAGGCCTATTTATTACACAAAATAAATGAATAAAGTTCAATGATGCTGCATATAAAAAAATTCTGTCCCCATCACTTGTCCTTAGTAAAATAACGCAAATGTATCGTTATCGCATAATTTTTAAACTGTTGCAATGAAATGGTAATGATGTTTTTGGTTGTTTTGCTATTTGTTTATATACCGCAAATTATATCGTTATCGCAATATGGATCACTCATATCGCATATCGCAAGTTTAGCTCATATCGTGCAGCCCTACTTAATAAGATTAACCACTCTTCTAACCAGTAAATGACAGAATTTGTCACTTTTAGTTAAAGTCTCTAACATAAAGAATTAAACGTATGGTTTGAACATACATGTTGATTTGTTTAGCTAGTGCAAACTAATAACTTTTATATCTTTCCTTCTTTTAGACCTAAAACTTAAAAAAATGACATGTTTTGCTCCTGTCAGGAAGCGCGTGTGCCACCCAGCACAGGTCTGTTATGTGTTTGTGAACTCCAAGTAGGTCATAATCTAAATGCACACTCCACGGTTTCTTGCCAAATTAGGCTTAACACGGCCATGAGACTCTTAAAGTGACTGACGGGGCCGAGGCCTCCGGGTTTGAACCACCATTTTTCCACTCCATTAATAACATAATGAGAAGAGCACAAAGGGCCTAATACAATCACTTAGATTCTTAATGGTCAAGGGTCTTGAGAGCAGCAATTGTGATACCTAATGATGCTTGATCCTGAGAAGGACTTAACCATCTGATGAAGGTCCAAAAGAACAGAAATTCCAATTAAAAGGTTTAAAAAGTGTGCAGAATCAAATCAAATAGAACCTTTTTAAGTAGAATAGAAGAAGCGACTGCATGCTTAATAATATTTGTTTACAGTTGGATGGGCAGCAAATTGTAAATTAATCAACTGTTGATATAAACATGTTTTCTTTGTAGCTTATCTTGGATAATTTCACATATAGGTTCAAACATTTCACTTCCAATCCGAATTCATTAAAGGTAGAGAATAAAACAACGATGAAGCAGTACTTTGACATTCACTTCTCCTACAATGATGACATTTTACAGCTAATTAAATACCTTAAAGAAATTAAGAAAATAACATTTATGCTATGATCTTGATCTGACATAACGAATAAGCTCTTTTTCAGACTGCTTTTTTTTTTTTTTTACCTGTTCCTGATTCACAGTAATTTGAATTGAAAAAAAATACTCAGAAATGTATCGATGATTCTACCCTGCGACAGACTGGCGACCTGTCCAGGGCATCCCCTGCCTTCGCCCACAAGTGGCCGGGATAGGCTCCGGCAACCCCGTGACCCCGAAAGGGACAAACGGTATAGAAAATGAATGAATGTATCAATGATCAAAAAAATGCCATAAGAACATGGTAAAAAAAACACATCTTTTTAAGAGTGCTTCTTTAACCAACATTTAGTTAGAAGTTTAAAGAACGAACATTAAAAACTGAAGTCTTGTCCTGGTTAGTGGCTGCCAAAATCCATTTCAATATCTTCAGCAAACAAAAAAGTAAGGACATTTCATTCAAACTCATTTTTGGTTTATCAGACCAAAAAGGCAGAGAAGTGCACACGACTGTTAAGCTGCAACATAATAGTACATAATTAAGCCAGCTCGAACAATTACAACACTTTTCTACCACAAAGCCTCAAATGTAGAAGATTAAAATAGTGAAGGACTGGTTGTTGTGGTGGCTCAGATGGAGAATGAAAACTTAAATCCCGTCCTTAGACAAGCACCTACTGTGTTTACATGCATGTTAAAAATTCTGATCTTATCCCAAACAAGCTCAAGCGCTGGATGTAATATCCTGCATGTATGTAAACATAGTCACTGTCTCTGGGCTCCTGCAAGGAAGCCTTTTCTTCCAATGTTTCAACCAGATGGTTTGACTTCCAGAGATAAGATAGCAAACTCTTCAATGAGCACAAACTTAACAACCAGTCCAATGCTGATTACCAAAAAAAAATTGATTCTAAAAAAAAACAAACAAAAAAAAACAAACAAACACAAAAAATATGTTCAGGTGCATCTTAGAAACAAGACAAAAATGATGGGATACCACCACAAATGTTCCCAGTAAACGAAAAACAAGTTCTTCTTAACATTTACTGAGTTGATTTTGTATCCCCGTTAGGCCCCCCTTGCCCTCGATGCCCCTCCAGCAATGAATGCGGATGGATTTATGGCTTCCTTGTTGACATCTGAAGAAAGCCTAAATCAATATGTTAAGGAGGTATTTTCATTTTTAACATTTTTTGCCAGAAATGTGTATTTTATTTTAGTATAGAAATTATTATAAAAACAAATAAAATCACAAAACATTGTAACTAAAACAATCATTTATGACAAAATCTTCACCAACTTGACAATATGCAAAATACTATCAACTGCAGGTAACACACAGAATCCTACAATTGATTTGGTAAAACTCAGAATTACAAACCAAAGCCAGTCTTCATTTTCTTTTCAACCAGAACTCTCTTTCTTATATTAATGGACTTGGCCACAGGCAAACAGACTGTCTAAAACCAGCAGATGTAGATTACACCATTGGTTTTTCTGTTTTTGTAATCTTTACCATGTAAAGAAGCAAGGCATGTTCTCCTTTAAGAGACCAAGCAACAGGAAAGCAGCCATCACTGTCGCTCTAACAGAATATCTGTCAACAAAACCAGATTTTGAACCTGTGGTGTTTCTTTAGGACGTACACACACAACACAGCACACCCCTACTGCCGTCAAACAAGAGAAAAGCAGCATCTGGACATTTTCTTACCGTGTAAATTCCAATTCTGCACAGGGCGAGCGAAAGCTGCATGTACTCCGACATTATCCTCAACAACAAGAGTAACCCCTGGCAACAAACAACCCAAGCCCTGGGAATAAGTGAATGGATGGAGGAGGATCAGGAGTAGCAGAGTAGAGCACAAACAGATCGACGTGAGTCCAGCGCTTTACTGTCTACCAACCAGCTGTCAACAGCCTCAAGCTAATTCTTTTCCCAAATCTCACATTTATAGGTGAGTGTTGTATGGGATACAGATGAGAAAGATCTGGTGTTTACTCCTTGTATTCATTGGGACAAAGAGTACCGTAGAAGAGGGGGAAAAAAACTATTACCACGAGGATCAGCAGACAGAGAAAAGCTTAAGACTGCAAGGATCTCTCCCCCTTTCAACAGATTAAGGACTCACTGACATCTACAGATCCCGAATAAGACTGCAAATTGGATTAGTCACCATTACACACCCACGCACTATGCTCAAACTATATGCAGGGCTCCATCAGGTATGAAAACCATTGCTTTCTGCATGGAGGACGATGAAAGGATTGACCACTTGAGCTTTGCAGCGGTCATGAGGATTTCCACCGATGCTGTGGGATGTTTTGTCGGATGTCTGCTTGAGAACTGTGAGTCATGGTCAAATAGCTTGTTTGTCATCTCAGTATTTTAGCAATAGCTTGTTTACCCACCTGCTTACACTGCAATTTTAATATTCAGAGGAGCAAAAAAAAGTATTTGTGAGTCACCCATTCTGAAGGTTGTTCCACTTTAAAGATAAGAGGTCTGCACTGTTCATATTATAGACTAAATATTCAAAAAAAAAAAAATAAGGAAATCTGTGTATTTGCATAATGGTGCAGAATTATAGATTTAGGTCCTAAAAAAGAATTTTGTCCCTCAACAACCTGTAACTGCAGTTATTCCCAACTAGGCCTGCACAATTAATCGCAAGTTTATCGTTAAAAGTCAGCGAAAATCGCAATAAATGGTAAACCTTAAATGTGCTAAAACAATCTTATGGCAACTTTAACTATTTAATGAATTGAATAAATCCCTTTATGCATTTGACCACTAAGATGGAGCTCTTCACATTGTTGACCAATCGGGTGGAGTTTTTATGTTAGATGTTGCCTCCTAATTAGACGAAGGTCGTTTGGAGAAGAATTTAAGGTATTTTGACTCTTATTTAAATTAAACCTTTGCAGTGAAATGGAAATGTTTTTGCTATTTGTTCATTTATCACAAGTTATATTGATCACTAATATCGCATATCGCGAGTTTTCCTCATATGGTGCAGCCCTAGTCTGAACCCATTATCTGTATAAAAAACAGTTATGGAAAGCTCCCCATGATGAAGACAGAACATGTACAGGCCTGTCTGAAGTCCTCCAGAGACCATCGGCATGATCCTGAGGAGGACTGGGAGAAGGTCGTGAGGTCAGGTGAGACCAAAGTGGAACTCTTTGGTTTAAATGCCACTCACCGTGTTTGGAGAGGGGAAGAATGCTGAACTGCATACCAAGAACATCAATGTGAAGCATGGGGGTGGAAACATCATGCTTTGGAGCTACTTTTGCGCAAAGAGGACAGGACGATTGAAGTGTAAGACGGAGAGAATGAATGAAGGGAGAGTAGGTGACTGCCAAAAACTTTTTTGCTTCACTGTTCATCTATGTCAAGAGCACTACACTATTGTTAATTAAAAGTGCATATAAACTGGAATAATTGGTTTCATGTCTGGACTTTTGCTTCTATAATATTGTAGTCAAAACTAAAAAACGATGTTAACAAGCACTTTAAGGAAATTGTAACAATTAAAAAAAAATAACAAAAAACTGTAAAAAAATAAAAATAAAATAAATAAATAAATAGGGCAGCACGATATTAGGAAATCTTGCGATATGCGATAATAATAATGAATATTGCAATGACAGAATAACTTGTGAACAAATAGCAACTTCAATGATACTGCAAACTACCCTAGTATGAATAGGAGGCGAACATCTAACATAAAAGCTCAAATCAATATGTCAACAATGTGAAGGGCTGCATCCGATTGGTCAAATGCATAAAGGGATTTATTTGATTCGTTAAATACTTCAAGCTGCCATGAGATTGCTTTAGCACATTTAAGGTAAACATTGATTGCCGTCTTTTGTGATATGCATATTACACAGCTTGATATCGCGATAACGATAAATTTGTTGTGCAGGTCTAAAAAAAAATGATTTTTTTTACCAGCAGTTAACCATCAATATAAAGCTGTCTAGTGTCCTGTACGACTTTATCAATGTGTTTTCATATATACACAACAAATGTACTGCAGGGTAAGAGCACAGATGGTATAAAGGTTGCCACAGATTCTGGTTTTCAAATCAGTTTTGGGGGTTTGTGTGGACAGTATCTCAGTCATTCCTGAGCAGATTGGTTGCGTTCATTAGAGATAAAGACATTAGCTCGGGAGGAGAGGAAAACACCTCATGTCTAATTACGTCTGCTTATTGTTTGACAGGCCTAAATTGTCAGATCACAAAAACAAATGACTGTAACAGTTTCCCCCTCAGCGCTATCGCACCGATAACTTCCCACTTAAGAAACCATATCTTACCTTGTGAGAAAAAGCTTAGAACATCCCAACAGCTTCGCTTCCAGACTGAGGGACCAATATAACATGAGCCGCACAAACAAACAAACAAACAAACAAACAATATGGAGCTTAAAGGGAAATTATTATCCAAGACAACTCCATGTGCATGATAGTTAACACAATTATAGCAATATGAATTATTATTATTATTTTATAGAAAAACCCAAAGATTGAATACTCATTAGTATTACCAGACATTAAAGAATAATGACAAATGAGCTGGAATCACAACATTTGACTGTATTAGGCTGTGTTAAGTGAAATACACAGAAGGAGATCTGAGCATTGTGATGTCAGTTTGCCTCTAAAGAGAATTTGGCTAAGCTCTCTGCTGCTGTCAGTATGGAATATGGTTCAGTTCAGATCAGACATGCGTGAATATCAGCAGTCTTTAATAACACCTGCAATGAAACCAATGAAACTGCTGCAAGGCGCCTCATGTTGGCTGCTCCCTGACAGAGTGATGGATGTGATCAGCTTCCTTCAGGGTCTTTGATCAGGATGAACTTGATGACAAGCTAACATAGACTCAGGTACGCCATTACAAACTATTGGAGCTGAACTTTCTTTAAACATCTTTAGCCAAATGTTGCCACTTTTTAGTAAACCACTACAGTGTCTATATATTTTCTAACCACAACTGCTTTTGATTTTGGCTATACAAAACATACATAATATTAATGATAACACACAAGTTTTAAGCCATAAAAGGGTCTTTGTGAGTCCACTGCTACTTTCTTCTTTTTTTCATTTTCCAAGTCTTGAAGAGTCTGAATAAATGCAGACATTTCAGGCAGAAAATATTTTTAACAGAGCGGTGTCAATGAAGGACGGAGAAGACAACATACTAAAGAAAACATATAGATCTGGTTTAGTGAGTGTAATCACTTAAATGTGTGTACATTGAAAATAGGAACCTAAATAAAAAATAAATATAATAAAATAAAATAAAAAAGGGGTTCATATAAATTTACACCCTGGTTATCCAAAGATTCACAACCTCTTTTTGTAATCGTAAACCCTGCCCAACACAAAAGGCCTTCAGTTCTCATCTGTTCGCTCAGTTGTTGGACAGAACCCTAACCCAGAAGAAAAGAAAAGAGTTCATAGGAACCTGGAAATTCCATATTGACCTTTTAATAACAGAATATTATGGGGCTGGGTTGATAAAATCGATTACTCCAACTGAATCGATGCAAGCTTACTAAATCAATCCAAAAAAAGTAGAGATCAATCTTTTAGGCCTTTCTTTTTCCGGTGACTTAACACATTACAGCAGTAAAGCAAAAGTCTGCTAGCTTGATGCTAACATATAATGGAATTTCTCATAGAACTACTAATGCTAACACTTAGTATACATTGCTGACTAAATAAACAGCTTTATATACTCACAGGCACGAAGTACCCAAACTCTTTTAAGAAAACATTATTTTAAAAGGAACCATTTGTGGTGTAAAGCAGAGTTTTTTGCTCAAATCTTCTGGAATAAAGTGTAGGAGCTTCTCTGTTTGAGAAATCAATGTATGGGGATTAGTTTATTATTTAATAATTAATTTTACAGTATAAATATCCTGTACATTAAGCCGTACGAGCTATTCTGTCACAGAATTTACATGTGCTTAGATGTACATTGGTACTTAATGACTTGTCGCTCTGAACAGAATCCCGAGCAGAAAGTGCAGATGTCAGTAAGTTCTGTCCTCACATAAAGAGACTTGGCAGCTCAGTTTGCAGAGATGTGAACCATCTCATACATGCTGTTCTTCCTGCCACTACCTATCAGTTTTCAGCTTCTTTTACAACAGACCAAGCAGCTTTTGATCCTCTTCAGGCTCACATTTAGCTGCAAAAGAAATTCATAGGAAAGGATATTTTCCTTATTGTAGACCAAGATTAGTAAGGCTGAGATGTGTAATATGTAACGTGTAATATTCCATCAAGAAAATGTAAAATACCTTAATTAAAAGATTCTGTAAAATAATACTTTTAAACAACTCCAATTGGTTCAGATAAATAAAAAATACAGCGGAATTTAAAACATTGTTTCATGGAAAGGCCAAGATAACAATTCCTTCTTGTAAATTTTAGGAATATTTTGTATGCAATGCTGACCTGGTAGAAGTTTCTAAAACTTTAAAGAAAATCAGTCATGACTCAAACCAAAGTTTTAAAGCACAATAACTTTTCTCTAATCCGGTTATTCACAGTTATTAAAAGCTTCAAACAGAATAAGAAACAGTTGATTTACATGTTCAATCTGATGTATAAAAAGCTGGAAATGCGTATTTGAGGTCCGTGTTATGTAGCACATCTCTTGAGTTGCACAGCGGGAAAAGGCCCTGCTCCTGTTGAGCAGCTGACCTCAGGACAGCGCAGCTCTGTGCTCCCACAGTCCTCAGAGCTACAGCTGCGTCTTCCACGTGCAAACTGTCAAGGAAAATCAAACCAAAGTCCCACTCTAGTCATCCTTTGATCCGTTTTCACAGCATTCCCAGTGGTCTTTTAATTGGGATTACGCCATTTTTAGCCTAAATCAAAAAACATGTGACATAGTTTTTGCAAAGCGGCAATAGTTTATTAGAAATTCACCTCTAAGTTGTGGCGCGGAGTAAGCCTGCGTTCATTTCCCATTATCCATCTGTTTACGCGTTCTCCCGCTAGCTTACAGCCCCTGCACCTAACATTACCGATGCAACAAAAATGGCGAGTCGTACAGCTTTGAGCCAGGTGCCAAGATGATTTGGTCGTCTATAGGTGGATGCATCAAAGTGGAGCGGAGTAGGGAGCTTGTGGCTTGCCGTAGAAGCTTCTATGTCACCCCTACAAGCTGTTTCCAACGCCATTTTCTCTTCTGCTCCTGATTCACAACGATTTTAATAAAGAAATACTCAGAAATATAATTTTAAGATGAATTTCCTTTAGAATGTGTCTATTCGCACAGAGTTGAACTTTTTTCATGGCCACACAGACTTAGAGGAAGGGTTAAGGTTAGGATTACAGTTTGGGTTAATCCAGCATATACAGGTAGTTCCTGAGCGTGGCTGTCTCTGTTTCTGCAGCTCACAGCTCCTTGGTCGTAGCTGTAATTTGGATTTTTTTGTGTTTTTTAAACTTCAGATGTTTACGTGCGGGCAATGCAGCAACGCACATCTTGGCTGCACGTATTACATGTGGCCAACATGTATTTTCATCCCTTTTTGTGCTGGTCGCACGTAAATGCGAGGGAATAACATCATGCATGTATCATAACATATACACACAGACAGGTCAAGCGATTCCTCAGCTTTGACCTACATGTGCTGTCCTTCAGTTTATACGTTTCCGTGTTTCTGGTGTTTAATTATTAGTTTGAGCAACTTTCCATTCCCATCTGCCAAAGCTTAAAGAATAACTCATTCTAACTAGAAGAGCAGCACATTTCTTCTCCTTTGATCCACAAAAACTCCAGCTAACAGCAGTTAATGGATAGAAGTGTTGTCCAAGTCAAAGTTCAAAGTTCCTCCTAGGTCTCACTTCTTGGGAGGTCCAGTTATAAACAAGCGAGTGTCCATGGGTGGGAAGTTCCTCTCCAGCTCACAATGTGAGATGACAGAAATCCTTCTTCTGGCTTTCCCAGGGAAAACCTTCAGTTACAACTTCCTCCCTATTGTTGCACTCATCCCATCTCCAAAGTGGAGGCAAATGATCCAAAAATATAGGTGCAGGTGCAGATGATATATATATATATATATATATATATATATATATATATATATATATATATATATATATATATATATATATATATATATATATATATATATAGCCTGAAGCTACAGGCTTTACCCGTCATATTAGCACAACCCAAACGGTTATTATTTAGGCTTTCTGTTGAAATACAAGCGAGCTAGAAGTACAAACCTCACCCAGGATCCCGCTAGTCACAAACCTGACATCCACACTGATCCGAGCCCCTCTGGAGGGGCAACAACCGCCGGGGTCAAAGCTAAAGCGAGCCATTCCGGCTGCTTTACTCACCAGATAATCCATGTACTGTCGTTGGACTGTCACAGCAGCAGCACGACTCGTCTTGGAAGTAATCCCGTTTCGCTTTCGTGGATCCCAATTGTTGTGTTGTTGTTGTTGTTGTTATTTTTCGCACCTCGCTTTGTATTCCCCGCCTTTCTTCCTCGAAGGTAAAAAAAAAAAAAAAAAAAAAGAACAGAACAGCTAAAAAGGAGGATTTTTCGCCCTCTTCTTTAGCTTAAAGCGAAGTTCCGGGTCACTATCGGCTGCGTGGGTTTAAAGCGATACAAACGAGGGTCCGTGTGAGGTCGCTTTGTGTGGTAAAAGCTCGTCTACCACCGGCGGACTTGAAGTTTTTATTATTACACAATATCAAGAGTGTTTGGTTGAGAAAACGGACGAAGGATTCAACCCAACGTCATGTACGTCGATGTGCGCACGCAGGGGCGTCACGTGACCAAACACATGGCGGCTATTGTCATTTTTTGTTCCGAGAGAGGGGGGAAATCTGGCCTGAAACGATCCTTTGTTTGTTTTTCGTGGCTTTAGTATTCACAAGCAGCTGACTTCTGGGTTTCCAGAGGAATTTTGGATTAAGCTCTTACGTCATGACCATCACTGTTTACACAGCAGTCACAGGCGGTCCTGAGAAAGTTCTTCACACCCCCCTCTGCCTTTACATTCTTAAAACAGTCTCGTTTCGTATCCAAATGCAAGAGTTTAATAAAAAATCAAAAATTTTCATTTGTTCTACACTCCTATTTGCAAAATCTTAACATTTTGTTAATCTTTTTGTCTATAAATCCAGGACCAATAAAGCTTTGTGAACGTATTTTAGTTACTTTTCTGAGTTTTCTGAACAAAGCTGACTGAAGTGCATCTCCTGGAACTGTTTTCCTGAACTGCTTCTGGATAAATGATGCACATGCAGAGAAATATCTTGTTTGATGTGTGCAGTAGGTGTGATAACATCATGAGGGTCATCCTGACTCACAACACTAATCTGTTGTCCATCACTCCAGTCAGCCTTAAAAAAGTGCACACAAAAAGTTTTTTTCTACCCAAAAAAGGCTGACAGCAAAATGAGGGAGAGATTTAAAAATAAAAATTGAAGTTCAGAAGTGTAGAATGTGATGCTGTACTTGTTAAATATTTAATGCAAATATTACATAAAGGATATTTAGCATAAATTAGTCAAAAGCATCCAAAAAAGATGAACCCTTTCTAGAAAGCACGCATCATATAAGATTCAACACTTAATATTTTAAAGGTGTGCATTTTTTATAAACTCTAAAACTGTTTAAAGGAATAAAATGTGAGAGGGGAGACCTCTTGTGGCCTGCAGCAACATGTAGAGTTAAGGGTCTCCAACCAGGAGCTCTGGAGCCTCATGTGGCTTTATTCCCTCTATTGCAGCTTTTTGGCTTTGAAGAAAATCACAAATGCTTTAAACCAATATTGACTTTTTGATTTTAGTTTATTTATATTTGGTTATCAAATTTGTTTAGATTTTGAACAAAGTTATGGTAAAATGTGTCTACTGTTTCTAGTGATGTATTATTAGAGCAAGTTTAAAGCACATGTTCTTTTTTTCTGCTGCACAATAGTGTCAAGTTGTTGTTCAGAGGCTAAATTCCTAAAGTATAGTATTCCATTTACATGTAGAGATTTAAAAAAAAAACAGGTTCTGCACCATTGTTATCACGCTTATATTTGATAGTAAAAGGAAGAAAAGCCCAAAGCCATAATAACAGAAAATACCTTTGATCTGACTTTTTTGCCTTTTCAATTCAAGTACATCTGCTGCAGTAGGAGGATTTTATTTGACAGTGGGTGTATTTTATTTTGAAAGGAAATTGTATGTGATGATAGTAAATGTGAAGAATATCTAAATGGGGTGAAAAATATAGCACTCCTTTGAATTAAGTATTGTAAAGGTTTAAAAGCTTCATTTTATAAACAACTGGTCACCAAAACCTATATAAAGAGGTTTTGTTTTTTTTTGGTGAGGTGGAGCTTTGCAGTTCTCACTGAGTTTGGTCAGTAAGAAATTAGACCAATGTGCTTACTTAGTCTTACAGGTTCAAGACCCCAGAAGGAACTACCACGGATCCATTAGTCAAAGGGTCTGCAACCTGAAGCTCCGGAGCCACAAGCGGCTCTTTTATCCCTCCATTTTGGTGGTTTAGAATAAAAATGCTGACAATTTGAATTTCTTTCACTCATTGTGTCATTTGTTTAGATTTTTAACATCTCAGATAGATGAAAAAAATGATGGTAAAAAGTTTCTACTGGCAGAAAAGGTTCATTTTTAAAATGAGCTTAAAGCACAAACTATTGTATTTGACTGTACAACAGTATCAGTTATTGTTCAGAGGAAAAGTTCTTAAAATATAGAATTGCCTTAACGTGTACAGGCTTTTTTTTACTTGGATTGTACACCTATGTTGATGTTGTCACGTTTGTATTTGACAGTAAAAAAAAATGATGATAACCAAAGTCTTAATGACTGAAAATGCCATTTTTGACTTGAAGTACATCTGTTGCAGCAGGAGAATCGTATTTATTTTTATTTATTTATTTTATTTTGAAAGGAACTTGTGAGGAAACTGGATTTTCTAGAAAGGACTGTATTAATAAAAAAAATATTAGGTTGGTTCGTTCCCTTCAGTTTCCAGCACACAGAAATGAATGAATGAGGACACAGAGACAATACTTAGCTTCAATGAAGATTTACTCCGCACAAAACAGCACAGATTTGTACGCAGGGTTACAGACAGAGGAGCAGGATCACAAAGTCTGAACAAAGACACTCAGAAAAGGGCTTGGTATATATACCTGGCATTTACATATTCAGAAGATGGTCCGAGGGTCTATGGTGTGAAAAACCCACCCACATGCTGTTGCAGGCTGGATACTTGAAGGTCATAAAGCTTCAGGTATCAGATCTTTCTGATGTTCTCACAGACATTTGCCAGAGCACAAACACCAGAACACACAAAAAGTAAAAAGGGAGGATGAGGAGGAACTGTGAGGACAATAGTTTGGTTGTGCTGTCTTAGGATGTAATATAATTTTGAGATGATAATACATGCTCAGCGAATTAAGTTTAAACCATTAGTGTAATAAAAGGTACAAGTAAATGTAATAAAAGTAAAAAGAGAGTTTCTAACTATTCTATTTCTAATTATTCCTAACAGAACTTGACTGTACTGGTGTCAAAAGAAAAAGATGTTAAACACTGCTATGACTCAATTATTGTACATTTTTAAAAGCTGCATTTTATAAACGAATAAATTAACGGCGACAAAAACATAAATAGAGTATTTTTCTAAACAGTGAGTTGGGACTTTGCAGCTCCTGGCAGGGTTTTGGTCTGCAACAAACCAGACCAAATGGCTCTTTTAGCCTTTAAGGTTGCAGACTTTTTCCATCCATCCATGCAATGTCTTCCCCCTCTTCCCTTCAGGCTTTTATGATCAATTTGATGATTTATGGATTAGGTGTGTTAGTCTGCTTTATTTGAAACAAAGGTTTTCAAACGTTTAATCAAAGCACGATGTAGAATTGTTCAAAAGTTTGAGAAATCATCTGTAAGAAAATGTTTACATCAAATGGTGTCTTTTTTGTCTTCCAGTTACTGTTTTTGAAAACAGTTTTATTCCGTACTTGAAGACATCCACCAGGAGGCAGTATATACCAAAGTGAAGTCGACAGTTTGATGGCAAGCGTTTAGGCTTCACTGTCTTGTTTCCTAAAATACTGAATACAGTCAACAAATAAATACTAAAGGGGTGACAGATGTGCTGTTTTATATGAGTTATCACAGCTTTAAAATATCCACATGATGCAAACCCACATATGAACCAAAATAGTGAAACAGCAATGTAGATATTAGATGTTTGATCAAGTCTTACGACAGACAGGCAACCTGCCCGGGGTAACCCCGCCTTCGCCCAGCAGTAGCTGGGATAGGCTCCAGCAACCCAGTGATCCCGAAAGGGATTCAGTGGCTTTGGAAAAGGATGGATGTTCGATTAACATCTTTAATCTATGCTGTCTGACCATAACACCAATTGAGACGTTGGTTCCCAGGTTTTGTTGAGTTTGGTTCACATTTTGCAGCCATTCTTCTCTGAAGATTTCCAAATATTTCTGTGGGATTTTGAGCCATTTGAGAAATTTCAAAAGGTCATGTGCGGATGCAGGAGAAGGAGGTCTGCCTCACAAAGGACTTGCTCTGTGTTTGCGTAGTCATGCTGTAGATTAGAAGAAACCCAGTTTTCCCTCTCTCGTCTCTCTCTTCCTATGTTGTTGGGGGGATGAAATTGTCCACAATGTCCCGCCATGCATGTTATACAACTTCCTTTTAATTGGGGTTAGGAGGCCTTAGCCCAAAGGCTTCAAAACAGCCCCATATGTTCTTATAGAACTGGCACAATGCGGGTATCATTCGGCATTCTTCCCCCCAACAAGATTCTCTGACCATATTACCAGAGAAGGAGCATGATTCTTCCCTCCAAAGATCATGTAACGTGTTTTGGGACCAATGGATGTGAAACCTTTTAAGATGACACATCTCAATATTAAAGGGAGTCCTCTATTCCAAACATAAAAGCTGATCTAATTTTACATCCTCTATTTGTTACTGAGTTGCAGTTAACTTTAAATGCTTCCAGTTTCCAATTCTGCAACTTTTAATTGTCTGAAATATCTGACAGACACTTCCTTTGTGTCACAGAGCCAACATGGCAGCTCATGCCTGAAGGTACCAATAACCCACAACTTAGTTTTTCTCAAATGATAAAAAATACCTTGCTTTATTTTTCCATCTTCCTATCCTTGTGTTCCACTTTGTCTTCATCTCTTCCTCCTTCTCCTCCCCTTTTCCTCCTCTGTATCTTACATTTTTTTCTTCCTCCTCTACCCTTCCTTTGCATGTTCTTTCCCTTTATTCATTTCTTCATCCTGTTTTCCTCCTTATTTGTTTCTTTATGTTTTCCTTTGTCGTTTTTTTTTTTATAGATTTTCTTTCCTGTTTCTTCATTCTCTACTTCCTTGACTTTTTCTTGCATTCTCTTCATTTTCTTTGTTCTTCTGACTCCACCTCCACCTTCCCATTACTTGTATTCCTCCCTCCTCTTCCTCCTGGATCACTTCATCCTTTTCTGTTTTTCTTTTTTTGAAGTTTTTCTTCTTTTTGGAGGACACCCACAGGATTCTCACCTTCAGGGCATTTTTTGTGTTAAATTCCCACCACCATGTCTCATATTGCTGGACGGTCTCAGTCATTACTAATTATCAGTGAGCATCCATCACACTTCTCTGTTTTTGCCACAAGGGTTGTAATTCTGCAGAACTTTATTTCTCGGATGAATCAATCCCATCGGGTTTTCTTCATGGATCTTGAACAGAACACTAAGACTCCGACCCCCTGGCAATTACAGACCTAGAAATCCACCGAGGAATTCCCTACATGAAAGTTATTATTCAGATTATTTCCTGGATCTTCATCCCCAGATGTACTTTTTATTACTGCTGCAATAATTGGCACAACTTCCCTTCTTTCAGCAGCCAAATCCTCTTGCAAGTCCCTCGTCATATTTGTGTTTTCATACTTTGCATTTTCAGCTCCAAACAGTCCTTGTAGCCTTAGCATCTTCTTGTTATGTTCCACCTTCTGACTCCTTCTGACTCTTCATCATCTCACCACCTTGTAACTGTAGGACTGGGAGCCTCCCCACAGATGCAAGTCTTTGGCTCCACTCCTTCTGTGCAATTTCCATCATGATTACTGCCACATCTGGCACATCTGTGTTAATTTTTAAAAGTCCAATGCTGGGATTTCCTGCTCTTCTTGTTTTTCTTTTGTAAATGCAGCTTGTTAATCTCACCATGGCTTGCTCAGAAAAACTGTAATTTCTTTCACAAACACTGATGGTGTACATTTCTCTAAGAAATTCCTTACCATGAAGCAACATTCCTTTGAAACAACATTCTTTGAAATGGTGGAAAAACTTGGTAGTTTCTCCTTTTTGTTCCTGTGACTCCTCTAGACAGTCACACCTAACGTGATGCAGCAAAGATATTTTTAACCTTCCTTTCACAACTGCCCCTGCTCACATGCTAAGTCATGAGTGATGAGTCACAAGTTTATTTACTCAAAATTGCTCCAAAACACCAGAATTTATTGATTCAGGGAGATGTATATTGTTACTTTAGTCCAAATGTATTCAGATGACACCTACAACATAAATATGCATGCCAAGTGAAAGTTGAGGGTGTGTGGAGATGAGACGAATCCAGAGTTTATGAAAGTATAAAAAGATCTGATGATGGCACCTCAGAATTTACTGGAAGATGATTTGATAAGACAGGACATATTTTTCTGCTTAGAACATTTGCTTACATCCTTAGAATAGAATAGAATAGATTAGAATAGAATAGAATAGATTCTACAAGCAGGGAAATTCAACTGCCTACAGTTTTACAGTTTAAAATAAATTAATAATAATAATAAACGTTACTTATAAAGCACTGACATTGCCCTTACAGGCCCATAGTGCTGTTCAACAATCAAGAATAAAACATGTAAATAATCACATAAAAATAGATTAAAAGTGTTCAAAAAAATTGTACGTTGTTAAAACAAAACATTGAATGGACATGAAATAAAACAGAATGAATTAAAATGTGGTGGGACAGAAGAAAGAGAGGGAACTTCATTGTTTGTTAAAAGTTGAATTAAAAAAGTGGGTTTTAAGAGAGGACTTAAATACAGGCAGCGATGTAGTCTGTCTAACATAAACTGGAAGATTGTTCCAGAGTTTTGGAGCTGCTGCAGCAAAAGCACGGCTCCTATAGGTCTGAGTTTTGTTTTCAGTATTTTCAGGAGCAGCTGATCAGTTGACCTAAAAGGATAGGGGGTGGGGCATAAGCCTGCAGGTAAACCGGTACCACGTCATGTAAGGATTTAAAAACAAATACAAGAATCTTTAAATGAATTCCAAAATGAACAAGCAACCAGTGCAGTGAAGCTAAAACCAGGGAGATGTGATCATATTTTTGAGTCTGAGCAATGGGTAAGTCGAGCAATGGCTGAGGTGCTAACCCCCACATATAAGGAATTACAGTAATCCAGTCTGATGGTAATAAAGTGTGGATGACCATTTCAAACTCCTGAAGATACAGTGTAGGTCTGACTCTAGCTGCCTTAGGTGGAAAAAGCTTGACTCTACAAATCCGCTTTTTTGTTTGTCTAGTCTCAGCTCAGAGTCCACCTTCACTCCTAAATGTGCTTAATGCGGTGTCACATATTCACATAAGGCATTAGTGGATTGTTTCAATAGAATGGTTTTATATAATATAATATAATATAATATAATATAATATAATATAATATAATATAATATAATATAATATAATATAATATAATATAATATAATATAATATAATATAATATAATATAATAATATAATATAATATAATATAATATAAAACAATACAATACAATACAATACAATACAATACATACAATACAATACAATACAATATAATATAATATAATATAATATAATATAATATAATATAATATAATATAATATAATATAATATAATATAATATAATATAATATAATATAATATAATATAATATAAAACAATATAAAACAATATAAAACAATACAATACAATACAATACAATACATACAATACAATACATATAATATAATATAATATAATATAATATAATATAATATAATATAATATAATATAATAATAATATAATATAATATAATATAATATAATATAAAATTATATATATATATATATATATATATATATAATATATATATATATATATATATATATATATATATATATATATATATATATAAGCTGACAATCAGCTGCATAACAAAGACATACCACATTTTCTAACTACAGAGCCAAGTAGTAACATGTATGAGGAGAATAAAAGAGGGGCTAAAACTAAGCCTTGAGGAACACCCCATGTCAAGGGGCAGAAGAGGATACATGGTCTCCACGACTTACACAAAAGGTTTGCTCACTTAAACAAATAAATAAATAAATAAGCAAAGATCACAACAGAACACTCATCCACACAACGCGCTCTATATACATTGTTACTGAAATTTAAATAATCGATACATGAAATTCTCCTTTCTAAACTGTTTGCCTCCGTGTTTACATTTTTACTTTCTTGTTGATTAGTTTTTAGAAGACACCAAATATTTTAGGTGCCTTGACAAGCAGAAGCTTGTGGGTCAGACTTATGCCTAAAATAGAACAGTTCAGTATTAACGTACTGATTCATGTGTTTTATGCCCAGTGATTCATAAGTTATGAATGAAACTGTGTGAGATCTAAAAATAAATGTACAGAGTGGCAGACGAAACTATGTTGAATTAGTCATTTTGTGCAGCTGTCAGACATGTTGGCGTTTTCTCAAGAGCATTCCTGTAGAATGACAGTCGATGACTTCATCCTGACAAAATCCCAATCGGACCAAACCGGCAGCATCTCACTTTAGCAAAACATGACAAACATTTTCTACGTTTATGAGTGTGAACGTTGGCAGATCTGTGAAGTCCCCGACCACAGGTTCCTAAACAAATACAGTCTGAAAGAGATGCAGGTAAATCACGTGACTTTTTCTTGCTATGCTGGAGGCGGAGTAGCTGTGTTGCTAAAACAATGGAAAACTGTTGCATTTGCTTTCTGCGCTTGGTTGCAGTTATCATTGACGTCATGGACAGAATTGCAATTCCATGCATTCCTCTGTTGCATGCTTTTGCTTTTAAACTCATGTAAAACTACTCTAATGTATTTGTGTCTAAAAAATTAATGTTGGAAAACTTAAAACTAGTATTTTAACAACGTTATGCATTTAAAAAGGATAAGAAATGTGTGATTTTATTTTAGATATACATACATTTTAATAAAAACCGCCAGTAAAAGGTGTATGATAGCAGCATATTCTAGTTTCAGGTTGGTTTTTACAGTTAATAAAGTGGACATCTCAGCTATTATTCAGTAAACTGTAATAAATGTTTGCTAATCAAGTACACATAGTTTTCAAGAGTAAAAATGAGAAAAGTAGTGGTTTTTTCTATTCATGCCACTGTTAGGGTAGATAGAGTTCTAAAAGTGTCCACAATATTAACAAGGGGTTCAATATTTTCTATTGTTTCATCAATTCTTTGATATGATGCATCCCATAAAAAATACACTGGTTTACTAACAAAAATTAGGAATAAGTATGCTTTCCAGAGAACAATTTATTGTGGAACTGTTTTTTAGCTTATAAAGGGGCATAAATATTTATATAATAATTGACTTTAGGAAATCCAGACACACGCAGAGGCCGCCCCCTGTAGACTGGAATAGGTGGTACAAAGGATGGAATGCGTTAAAATCCTTGTTTTAAGAATCTCTGCTAATCTCACCTGGACAGCACACATCTCTCACAAGATTAAAAAAAAAACACAACAAAGACTGTATTTGTTCAGGAAATTGAGGTCTGCTCATCTTCCTCCTCGGCACCTCCTAACTAAATTCTACATTCAACAGAGAGCATCCTGACCTGCTGCTGCACTGTGTGGTCTGGAAGCTGCTCAGAAGGTCACAGAGGAGACCTGCAATGAGTGGTGACGGCGGAAGAGCAGATCTGTGGTTCATGCAGACGGAGATCAAAAGAAAGCCAGTAGCATCTCCAAAAACCACAAAAACAAACCAATATCCAATTTCTATTAATAT
The DNA here is from genome assembly GCA_023969325.1 of Oryzias curvinotus. Classification (NCBI taxonomy): domain Eukaryota; kingdom Metazoa; phylum Chordata; class Actinopteri; order Beloniformes; family Adrianichthyidae; genus Oryzias; species Oryzias curvinotus. The sequence continues at coordinate 29,133,417 of CM043714.1, forward strand.
GAAATCTTAGTAATGCATGCTGGTGTAGTGGTAAGCACTTTCACCTCACCGTCCTGGTTCGAATCCTGGCTGGGTCTTTTCTTTATGGAGTTTCAGGTTCACCTCCTGCATGTGTGGGTTTTCCCCATGGCACCTCAGCTTCTTCCCACAGTCCAAAATCATCTCCAAACTGTCCCTAGTGTTGATGGTGTGTGAGCGCGTGGCCCTGCAACAGACTGGTGACCTGCCCCGCCTTCGCCCAACAGTCGCTGTGTTGGATCCAGCAGCCCTGTGACCCTGAAACAGATTCACTAGGTTTAATTCACTGCTCATTTCTTACTTTTGGTGTTTTATCTCAAGTAACAAGTATTTCAACTAGTTTTGTTTATTTTATTTATTGTGTAAACTGCTAAACGCAATGTTCTTCTTTTTAATTGGCTCAGAAATAAAAAACCTTCAGTGAAATTGGTGAACCAGTCAGTGATTTAATTGCAAACTATAAACAGGGCAAAATTCACATTAGCTCTGAATTTGAGCCCCAAAAAGTTAACTGAAGTGTGCTTGTGAGGGGAAACTTTGCTGCAAGAAATAAAATAAAATCTAAAATAAAATCAATAAATAAATACACTAATAATAAAATACTTTTTTAATTTGACTTATTTTAAGCATTAAAAAAACTGAATGCTGCAACTAAAAAATACAAAGCACAGATGTATCAAACCAATTCAGATATTAATTAACACATTGATTAGAAAATAAAGAAATAGTAACAAAGATCACAGAAAATGATGCCTCCCTTTTGATAGTATAATGACTCATAAACATATCTTTTTTTCGAGTAATGAGTGTACGGGTACACATGCCACAGCTCAAGTGTACTTTGGTTTGGTGCTTGAAGAAGAGTTTTTCTTTTTATATATAGTTGTCATAATTCTGTCCTTTTGGTATAAATGTTATTTACCAAGTAAAAAATATTTTATTTTAAAACCAAGCAAAATAAGATTTGAAAAATTGATCACATAAAATAAAAACATTAAAATAAAATAACATAAAAAAATCAAACAAAAATGAAATAATAAGACTTTTTCATTGAAGCAAGTATTTCACAAACAATCACGGCATGTCTGTCAAATACATTAATTTAAATGGTGAGATAAAGGTAGAAAAAAACAAATATGAAAACAAATATAGCTTAAATAAATTAAAAAATGAGGAGCTATTACAAAAGTTTAAACAGATCAAATAAATTACACAATGTGATTCATGTAAAGTTGAGAATTAGAGAATAGTTTGAGGCGGTTTAGTAATCCATTAATATGAGGTTTCACCTTTGAGAATTTATAAATATGTATAAAATGCTTTGAAATCACAATCAGTACATTAATCAGAAAGTCCAGATTTTTATCATTGAATTTTAATGGAATTCCAATTAAAAGGGTTAAGGACGATATATTTTTATTTTTATTTTAGCCAATTATGAAAATAGGACCAAAAGTCTTCTCATGCAAACATTCGTAGAAAAGATCCTCCACAGTTTCGACATCACTGCCTGTCAAAGCGTCTTTTTACATCTTAATGGTTGATCTGTTATTGCTGCCATGAGGCGGTTGATTACTTCTGTCTGGGAGCTTCCCTCGCTCCGCGCTCGATTAGTCCGCCTGCTGGATGAGCTGCTGCTGCTGCTGCTGCGCGGTGCTTAAGGCAGAAGCGTCCGAGCAGAGGGGAGAGGAGGGAGGCAGAAGAGGAGCACCGTCCACCACCTTTGATTTAACCCACGCAAGTTCCAGGAAGAGGAAGGAGCGATCGCGGAAGGATACAGTGGGGGTTTTCGGTCAGTTTGGCGGGCGTAGTAGCGCTCGTCCGGCTGCCCGCTGCTCTGTCCCGGCCAGCCAGCCGTAAGTGAGCCCGCTGCCTGCGGCTGCGCTGACCCCCGTCCTCCACTCCAGCTGTGGAGAATCATGGCGCTCAGAGCCAGAGTGCTGTACGACTTCACCTCCGAGAACCCGGGGGAGCTGTCGGTGAAGGAGAGCGAGCTCCTAACTTTGTACAGCGAGCAGGACATTGATGGCTGGCTGGAGGGGGCGAACGGCCGGGGGGAGCGAGGACTCTTCCCCGCGTCCTACGTGGAGATCCTGCGGAACGACGCCGCCTCAAACAGCAACAGCTGCGGAACATCTGGCGACACTTTGGCGGACTCTCGGTACTCCAACGTCCCGTCGTCGGGATTCGACGGCACCATCCAGCCTCCAGGGCAGCACTTTCCCAAGTCCTCCTCGGGTTTGTCGTCTTTCTCAGTCACGCAGGCCAGCGACGATGACTGGGACGATGACTGGGACGACAGCTCCACGGTGGCAGACGAGCCTGTGGGGGGGAGGTACCGTGAAGGGAACGGACCCTCCACCTACAGGGTGTCCACGTCCACGGGGTCCAGAGGCAACGCGCAGCACGCCAAGAGCTCAGCCACGGTCAGCAGGAACCTGAACAGGTTCTCCACCTTCGTCAAGTCCGGTGGAGAAGCTTTTGTGCTGGGAGAGGCTGCAGGCTTTGTGAAGGATGGAGATAAGATCTGCGTGGTGATGGGTAACTATGGTCCAGAGTGGCAGGAGAACCCTTACCCATTCACCTGCGCCATCGACGACCCCACCAAACAGACCAAATTCAAGGGTATGAAAAGCTACATTTCCTACAAGCTGACACCCACGCACACCCAGAACCCAGTGAACCGCCGGTACAAGCACTTTGACTGGCTCTACGCCCGCTTGGTAGAGAAGTTTCCTGTCATCTCAGTGCCGCACATCCCAGAGAAGCAGGCCACGGGGCGCTTTGAGGAGGACTTCATCTCCAAGAGGAGAAAGGGCCTCATATGGTGGATGAACCACATGACCAGCCACCCCGTCCTGGCCCGGTGTGACGTTTTTCAGCACTTCCTCACCTGCAACAGCGCCGACGAGAAGGCCTGGAAGCAAGGCAAGAGGAAGGCAGAGAAGGACGACATGGTGGGGGCCAACTTCTTTCTCACCATCAGCCCCCCAGCGGTTCCTCTGGACTTCCAGGAGGTCGAGAGCAAAGTCGACGGCTTCAAGACTTTCTCCAAAAGAATGGACGACGGCGCCCTGCAGCTCCACGCCACGGTCAGCGAGTTCGCTCGCAAGCAGATTAGCGGCTTCAGGAAGGAGTATCAGAAAGTGGGAATGTCCTTCAAGTTCCTGAGCCAAGCCTTCGAGATGGACCAGCAGGCGTATTCCTCAGGACTCAACCACGCCATCTCCTTCACCGGAGACACGTATGAAGCAATCGGAGAGTATTTTTCAGAGCAGCCCAGCAAGGATCTCGACCCAGTCATGGATCTGTTGGCTCTGTACCAAGGACACATGGCAAACTACCCAGACATCATCCATGTTCAGAAAGGTAAACACAAAACACTTTGAGTTCTGGAAACCTCTAAAAGCAGCGAACAGGTAGATGCAAACACACACAGACTGTAGGCTTAAAGAGCCACTCGGATGAAAACGGTTTTTGGTGTTTTTAACGCGTTCTTGAGGCATTTTTCTCATGATAAAGGACGTATAGAAAGTACATGTAGCTTAAATTTGTATTTTGAGTATTTCTTTTAGTCAATTCATTGTGAATCAGGAAGAGACAAAAAAAATAAAATTGCAGTTGGCAAAAGCTTGTGATGTATGTAGAAGGTGCTATAGCCAGCCACAAGCTCCCTGCTCTGCTCTGATGAATCCACTTTCAAACGACTAGGTCCATGAACGCCTTCACTTTCCTCGTCTGAGCTGGTAATGTGGCTCAGAACTGGTACGGCTGGGTAGCTTCAATTTTTGTTGCACTGATAATGTTAGCTGGGGGTTGTGAGGGGCTATAAACCAGCAGGAGAGGACATAAACAAATGGATGATGGGCAGCAGTTCATTCTACAAAGAACTACTGCCGCTCTGCAGCAACTACGTCCAAGAAAAAAAGAGTTTGGCTAAAAACAGCGTAAACATGATGAAAAGACCACTGGGAAAGCGTTCCCAGTGGTCTTTTCATCATGTTTACGCTGCTTTCGTGTCGTGTTCTTGGACATGGTTGCTGCAGAAAAATGTGATTCCAAGTTGTGGGCGGCACCATTAGCGCGGAGGAGTCCCTCCCCTCTCCCCATCACCCATACCTGAAATCCCTCTGTTTATATGCTCTACTGCAGTGTTTTTTTTTAACCTTTTCTGAGCCACGGCACACTTCAACCTTAAAAAAAATCCCGCGGCACACCAGCATCCAAAAATTAAAAAACAAAACAAAAAAAGGAGAAACTCATAGTCTGTATTGATCTACAGCCCCTCCACAATCTCAGGTGCATTTTTGAGATGATTGTGGCAGAAAAAGCTGGAAACTGCAGCTGTTTTTTTTCTAAAAGATGCAATAAAAGTTAAGTTAGAAGATTTGAAAACAGTTTGAGGTGTGTTTATTGGTTTCAAGACGTTTAACAACAGATCTCCTTGTGCGCTGTCTTTTTAACCCAATGCATCATGGGAGATGTAGTGCATATAACGGCCGGAGATCGCTTTTCAGAGCTTCATGGTTTTGTTCACTTGTTCCACCGTCTGATACCGGATTCTATGGAAAGCTACACTGCTAAAGACGAGCTTTAGCTGGTATTTTTGTGGAAACTGAGAGACTTTATAAACTAAATCGGGAGAAGGAAGTGAAGACTTTAACTACTTCTGATTGGTCAGACTGATGACATGTGATTCAGCCCCCCAAGAATGATTGGTGGAGACAGTTAAAGGGACGGGACTTTTCCAAAAATACAGCCGACGCTTTCCCACGGCACACTTGACCATCTCCCACGGCACACTAGTGTGCCGCGGCACACTGGTTGAAAAACACTGCTCTACTGCTAGCTTACAGCCCCTTACATCCCCAACCTAACATTACAAGTGCAACAACGGCGAGCAATATCGGAGTTATCCAGCCGTACAGTTTAGATCCAGATAGCAGCTCAGATGAGGGAAAAAACAAAGACGTTCATGAATCTATTGGTCTGCGGGTGGACACATCAGAATGGAGCGGAGCAGGGAGCTTGTGGCACAATCAGCGTATTTTCTCAGTAACAAATACGACCATTTTTTTTTTCATCTGCTCCTGATTCACAATTTGGATAAAGAAAAACTCAGAAATGCAGTTTTGAGCTAAATGTGTCCTGGATCATCAGAAAAAGGACACAAGATCATGCTGAAAGCATCAATATTGAACATTTTTATGTAACAATGATCCAATCAAATGAACAGACTTTGGATAGTATGTTTCAGCAAAGCCAAACATGTGTTATTTATGAAGATCGGGATCATTTAATGAGTTCTGGGCAGTTGATGAAACAGCACTGAGGTTCCTGCACAAACAGGCGTGTTTGCCTTTGGAAACTGCTGCTCAACCCAGCAGCTCACTGAAGAGGGAGGCTCCCGGTTTTATTTTCCACGGCTGCTAATGTGGCGACACTAACCGTCCCTCCAAACAAAACAAGATTAACAACCCGCTCCTCCAGGAATGACTGACCACATCTTTTCCAGTCTTTGCGCAGATAGACCAGTTTGTTCGGCTAATCTAGGGCGTCCCTACTTTTATTTTGTTGTTGGGTGTTGGCATTTTCCTGTTGGGTGCAATGTTTTTGCAAAATCCTAGCGGTTCTGTTGAGAGAAATTCTCAGGTTTTGCACAACAGTTTCTGCCTTTCAGAAAGAGGAAATGATGTGCTTATTCTGCTGCAGGGGTTAAGTATTTTTATTGATCATTTTCAGCCTTTTGCTTTGTTTAGTTTATTAGACCCTGCAGGTTTAAAATAACCTGCATTTCACAGGCTAAGATTTAGCCGCTAAAGTTTAAAATGACTTGTATTACAATTTTTAACCATATTTCTCAAATCCCAGGAGAAATAATTGTTTCTCGCTTCTTGTTCTTTTCAGACATGACTGTCATTTGCTGAAAATATCACAAGCAACACCGCAACTATTTGGTTTTTTAAACATTCGCTGGTCAAATATGTATTTTACATTAAATAAAAAACAAAAACCAGAGCTCATCACTTTTAAAATCAACATATCGGTTTGATATATTGACATAAACAATAGGTTGTAAATGTGTTTAAGTAGAGTGAATAAACAGCAGATAGATTTTTTTCTATGCACATGCAAAACTTTAGGGGCCCCAAAGGGGTGCCCTGTGGTATGCAGGAGAAATGCTAAAATGATTTTTGCTGAAGGAATAACTGACATTTGAAGGTTTAACATGAATGTTTAGGGTGAGGGAGCATGTGAAAGGAACATGTATTCGTTTGAAGTGAACCACTCCTTTTTTTTTCCTTCGTGTAAACCTGACTGACTGCTCTGCTTTTGCATGTTTCATTTCACCATCAGATTATTCGTTAGGCCTCAAATTTTCCATCTTGCTGGATTTTAACAAACGCAAACTAGTTTTTTTTTCTCGTGTGTCTTTGTTATTTTTTTTCTGTGCTAAACCTCTGTTCTCATTGTTTAGCTCTGCTGATGTGAGGTCATTCCGGTGTTTCAAGTTGTACATTGTGCTGGTGACTATGCCTGCAAAAAAAATCCAAGTTTGATCTTCATTCACGCCACAATGGATAGAGGAGGGGGGGGGGGGGGGGGCGCCACAGACTGTATTTTAGGTGGCGAAAACTCTCCAGTCAGCTCAAATCAAGGCTGCCCGTAACCCAAATAAGGTGTCACATAGTCTCAGCGCAGGCTGGGGGGGGGGATGTCATGCCACAGATAAGACATTTGGAAGACCTCGCTTCAGGCGCAATATTAACAAAACACCGGGATACAAGAGAGACAACGAGGACCAGAAGATACTTGTTTTTTTATCGTTTAGTTAAGACCAGTTTTTTTTTTTTTTTTTTAAGTTTACACTTTTGTTTTCCTTTTTCTGGAGCAAGCAGACACATTTATTTTCACTATTAGTCAAAGGAGGGTTCAGTGTGCGAGAGGTAACAAGCACGTCCTGTTCCAAATCGGTGGTGACGTGAGAATAAATGCATTTGCATTTCAGAGTCGCGCGCTTGCAGTGGATGGTTTGCTTCATCCTGGAGGAAACCGCACGGTTTTCTTTGTGTGGGGGCTTGTTCTTCAGGTCTTTTGTTGTCCTCTTAATATCAGTGCGTGGCGTCACCTGACCTGACTGCTTACGGCGGAAATGTCCGCTCGCGTGTTGCCGTTCCTTTTTGTCCGCTTTGACGGCGGCGGCTGGCCTCCTTTCACCACATCTGACGAGAAGTGAGGCCGCACCTGCTGCTGTGACGTGAAGTGCACGTTCCTTTCATCAGTGTAGAATGAAAGAGAGCTCATACGTGTGTCATACATGGCAGTAAAACTGTCAGCCGTCCAAAAAAGAAGAAAAAAAAACTGTAAAGGTGACAAGATTTAAGTGGAAGAAAGAGGTTTCTGCTTCCTTTTCTTTAATAGGAAATGATTGCAAGTATTACTAAGCAGTTATTTGTATTTTAAACTTGATCTTTTGACTGAATTCCACTTTTTACTTCTAGTCTGCTATAGTTATCTTAGCAGAACAACAGATATCATTTTTCTTTCACCCCAGTGAAGTGAAGCTTTCCCGATTACCTCCTTTAGCTGTCACCTTTTTTGATCCTCACCATCAACTACTGATTTTCCGCTTCTCAAATAGAGGAATGTTCAAATCTTCTTTTCATTTTTCCAGAAACATTCCCGTATTTTTGGTAGTAAAAGCGTGCCTTAGGAGGATTGCAAGGTTTCTAAATCAGTAACTCACATCAGTGAGCTTTTATCCTGGAACCTTTCATCCTCAACCCCCCCCCCCCCCCCCATGTTTGCACACACCTAGTACCTAGTGAAAATAAAATGTTGACATAAAGAACAACCTCAACCCCTCCACTCCCCAAAAGATGATGACATCACAGCAGGAGAAACCAATCGAAAACATGCACGGGGCCAAAATCTCTTAGGGTGCTTAAAACTATTTCAAAATCCACTAATGTGACCAAAACATAAGTGTCGAGGATATTCCAAGGAAGTTTTGAAAATATTATGGGAATAAAAAGATTGAGTCCATTTTTAGACTCATTTTCCTTTTTAAAACTTAAACTGAAGTCGCTGCAGGACACTGGATGCTCTGAAAAAAAGGGCCTTCATGTTTAGTTTGCGTATCCTTTAGGCGGTCTTTACTTTATTCAATCAGCTCAACACTCCTACAAACAGTATTTCAGCTGCTCGTATCGCACAGAAAGCACAGGCTGTGGATTGAAGGCAATGACAGATGAGAAGAGGATGTTGGTTTTCCTGATGAGTCATCATTAAAGTTGCAGGTCTGCCTGCTGCGTTGTTGCAGCACATTTGTCTGTTTTGCGTGGCACTGATGAATGACTGGATGGAAATGAGATAAGGATGACCACATGCTCGCTCGCTCGCTTTAGCATGCTGTTGTGTAACTGAGGGATTGCATAAGGTCTGAATGTAAGTTCAGGAGGGCTCAGTGCCATGTCTGTCCACCCAGGGAGGACACTTGCTGCTCCCCCTGCTGGATTTGGAGCTTTTGCTGAAGATCTGGATGCCTAAACCAACAATATTTCTTACTTACTACCTTTAAAGGCCTGAGGTGCTATTTATCATGACATGAGACGCAATTCTATATGATCTTTCCTAAAAACCTATAAGTATTCATAACAACTTATATCTTCTTTTCTATAAATCACTGTTGTCATTTTTAGGTATATTGTCCGTTTTATTTTTGATTTTGATCATAAATCATCAATATTACAAATATTTAGCAGTAATGTTCTGAACTTAATACAACATTTTTTTCCTAGAGGCTACACGTTGAATGCAACTGCCTTTCAATGGGGAACATTTCAATGTTCAGCAGTCGTTTGTATCATAAATCATATTAAGCATCGCTTTCATCCAGATCCCAACAAGGTTTTTATCTTTCCTGGCAAAGAGAGAGCTGACGGCAGCCGGGGATCATTATTGATCTTCAAAAATGTGCTTATAATAGTATGAATTTAACTGAATTTGCATGTTGTCTTTTTAGCAGATAAAACATTTCTTCCGGTTGTATTTCAATTGGGGAATTGGATTTCCTCTGAAGTCGCCAATTGATCCTTTTCCATTTGTTTAGGCATACAAAACATGTGGACGCAATACGAAGGGGGCCATGTTGGAGCCAGATAACGTCAGTAAGCAGTTATTGGTCCAAGTTAGTCTGAGTCATCATAGCAACAATTCTAGCCAATCAGGAAGGGGGTTTGTTGGAAGTCCACACCCCTACCACTTGAAAAGTGGGCTCGGGAGAATACGTCAATCACAAATGTTCAACGTGGCGCCAACGAGCGCCAGATACTTTTATAGAGACATCTGATTGGTCAGTTTATAACTTGGAAAAGTTGCACTACAGAAAAAAAAATACCATCAAAAGAAAATAAGATTATCAAGAAGATGTTGACAACTGGTTATTCTGACAAATAGAACGAATAGCTGTTTATTTCTTTCTAGAAGTCTATGGGATTTCCGCTTCTGGTGCCCAGAAACTTCCTGTTTGGAGCGCAAAGATGGAGGGGTCACTCGGTCCAGTTTCCATATACAGTCAATGGTTTTAACAATAAATAACAAAACTTTGAATGGAGATTTTTTTTTTATCTTCAATCAATATTGGCCAAAAGTTCTATATCATTCATCCATGATTAAAAACATGAATGCATAAAGAAATGTAAGGTTTTTATACCCCATTAAAACACAATTTTGAATTTCCAAATTCCAAATGGCCAAATTTTAAAAATACTTTATTTTTTATTTTTTAACAGCCTCTTGAAAATACCAGACACTTAAAAATTTGGTTTTGGACATTTTAAAACAACCTTTCTTTAAAAAGAGAACTTGGCATCTTCTTTGCAGAAGTGTTAAAATTATTATTGGGTTTGTTTTTCCTGTAAGCTGCAAAACTTTCATGCATTTGCATCTTAACTTGCTGACACCACCTTTTGTCCTTCTTTTAACGTCTCCCTGGTAATAATTATGTCATTTTACTCCATTAGTGGGCTTTTAAAACACAGGAAGCTTGAGACCCTTAGGGGAATTTGTGCTCATCTGTGTTTTTTTTATGTGTGTTTGGTTGAGTTTATGTTTACAGACATTTAAAAGCTCTCTGCAGAATGAATAGATGAGGAAAAATACACAGCAAATGACTAGATTTTGAGGGGGAGAAGGAAGGGTCCTTTCTTGGGAAAATTGAACTCATTAGTTAAGTGCTGTACACTGGAAAAACAAGTTGTCCTTAAGGTTTTTTTTTCCTCTTGTAAACAATTAAAATTAAATTAGATATTTGATTTTCATGAAATCAAAAAGGGTAAATATAAGTTTGATGACTAAGCACTCGTAACGATACTTGAAAAAATTCTGTGCTGAGTCAAAAGCGGACGTTTTTCCTGCCTCACCTCAGCAAACAGTGGATTATTCTTGTCAAATACCTTGCAATTTGTTGAACTTGTGTTGCTTAATAGCGTCTGCCATTGCAAACAATTGCAACAAGTTGGTGTCAACACTCCCATCGCATCTTTATGACCCACAGCAACAGCAGCTCTGTGCTAGAAAGGGTTGAGCAAGAAGTATGGCGCTACACTTACTGATCAGATCTACACACCCGGCTGCATGGTGGAGTAGTGGTTAGTATGCTTGCCGCACAGTGAGAAGGCCCTGGTTCAAATCCTGGCTGGAACCTTTCTGCGTGGCGTTTACATGCGTGGGTTTTCTCTGGGAACCAGCGTCCTCCCACAGGCTAAAAACAAACTTCATAGGTTAATGACTGATGTTCAATTGTCCCTAGTGAGTGTGATTTATGGTGATGGACTGGTGACTTGTTCAGGGTAAACCCTTCACCCAACAGTAGCTGGGATAGGCCCCAGCAACCATGTGACCCTTAAAGGGATCCAGTGGGTTTTAGGGTTGGGCGATGTCCCCTAAATTGGCCGTTGACGATGTTTGCTGTCAACCATCGGGATGGACGATGACATCGTGGGGGGGGGATTTTTAAAAACATTTTTCGTTGTTATGTAACTGCTTTTCGTTATTTTGCTTTTTTCATTTTATTTCCCAACTAATGACTCATCCGCGTGATCCAGTATAAACTGAGGGAAGTGACTTCAACAAAAAAAGTAACAAACAAAATAGAAAAGAAGTAGTCCGCTCCTGCACTTAACTAGCGAAGTGGACCGGCGGAGTGCGGATTTACAGCTTTGTGTTTGATGGGAAGGGAGGGGGGGTACATGAGCGGTATGTGTGGGAGATTTAAGACTGCGATCCGTCCCGCAGCTCTAGGGGTACGGGCTACCGAACTCAGAACCGGGTCTAAAAGTGTGTGTCTCTGAGCACAGCTCGGATCGTCAGCAGACACAGCGGTTTGAGCTTCAAAGCAGAAATGTCGCTCAGTCCTTAGAAAACATTCAAACAATGACGTGGATTTGTGTTTCCAGTCGTGTCCCGACTAAATAAAGGCTGATGTTATTCACAGCATGCAGCGCCACCCAAAGCTAATGTTGTTAGCCCATGTTAGCATAGCAGTATGCTAACATGGGCTAACAACAGCGCTCAGAAAAAGCGCTGACAACACGGATTAAGATTCAAATGATGAGCGAACAGGTGTTTCATAATAACCGTAACATTATTAAAAGCATGTTTAGAAGATCATCTCGTATTTTACCGAGCTGACATGTCAATGAATATACCCGCTCGGCGCTGTCGTTTTGTATTTAATTGTTACATTCAATAAAGTTTGGGGAAAAAAAGCCGCTCGGCGGAATTTATATCCTTCCGGTTTTTATTCCGACGGAAAGTGTGACCTTAGTGAACGTTTTTATATTCTGAAAACATTTTTCTGGGCCCATGTACACGGTTGGATTCTAATCCGACCATTGATCCTATCAAGATATTTTGTTCATGTAACCGCGGCTTATGGGGTCCACTCGCAACGTGGCGGGGGCGTGGCATCACGATGGTGGTCTCTCCATCGGGATGTCAGTCACCCATCACGATGGACGATGATATCGTCCATCGGCACAACCCTAGTGGGTTTAGAGATGGATGGGTCCACACTCCATACCATATTTAGCTGTAATAATGATTGTATATGTTGAAATAAAAAAGCTTGCAGGAGGAACTGAAACTTTTAAAGACCCACTGTGATGAAGATTGTGTTTTTAACATGTTCTTGTGGCATTTTTCTATTGATGAAGGACATACAAAGAGAAAATTCGGCTTAAAATAGCATTTCTGAGTTTTCTTTATCAAAATTGTGAATCAAGAGCATACAAAAAAAGGATATTTGAAAAGATACGCAGAAAAAACACAAGCTCCCTGATGCATCCACTTGTAGACGACTAGGTTCGTGTACGTCTTCGTCCGTCAACAAAACATTATTATCGTTAAAAATGTTGGTTTCCTGGAACCTCCATAGAGTCATAAAGTGGTTTAGATGAGAGCAAAGTCAAAGAGCTGAAGCTTTGCAAAAGAAGTACACAACACGGATGTGTGTGGGGGGGCTGGTGGTCTGAAGATGCATAATAACAAACAAGTGTCGTTAGTCCTCAACCACAGGACTCCACCACAGTGACAACAGTTCTCCTTTGCAATGGGAAAATGCTGATAGTACTTTCAATATGATTGTGAAGCCGTCCATGTTTCCACGCCAGATGGGCTTTTTTTTTCCACCTACACATTCATGGTAATGACATACTTGGCTTTTTTTTTTTTTTTTTTTTTTTTTTTGCTGAGACAAAAGCAAAAGTCAAACAGCCTTACAGCAGCAGCTTATTGAACATTTATCAGTGAGCACCAACTCTAAACACTATTTCAAATGTGTATCATAGAAACATGAATTGCAAAATGGACTTCAGGCTATTGTCAAAAGACTTGACATCTCAACAGTAGGATAATAGTGACAAAAATGCTAAAGAAATCACTCATAATCAAAGTTGCTTTCACTGTAAGACCCAAAGAGTCTGTTTACATTCATACTGTAGTGAACCACATCAGGGTTCACTTGCAACCAAGCTGAGACCTGCAGCGTGAACCTCAATTTAAACTGGGGAGAGCAGGAAAACAGGCAGGATGGTAGAACTTAAGGGTTCGGCAGCCGTGTGAATCCACAATGGGCATGTCCATGTAGCTCTCAAACTCTTACTGACTTTTTGTAGTTTTTCTCATTTTTGCTTTCCATTTTATGTGTTTTTAGTGATTGTTGTTGACAAACCTACACCTCGCCCAGAAAATTATCTTTACAGCTAACAATGACCCATTCACATATGTCCCAGTTCAAATAAATATTAAATAATAATAATATATATGAAGGCATCTTACGAGTTACTCACTATGGCGCCAAACTCCATTTTTTTGCTGCTGTGTCGACCTGCTTAGCAATAGCTGGAGAAACACAGGAAACAGGCTTCAAGTGTCAAAATAAACGCCTGCTACACTTTCAGAATAAAACTTTTTTAAAAACACGACTTGCGCATCACCCCAAAAACTTCAGTGAATGTTGCTCCACAGGCGTTGAGAAGGTCATTCTTGAGGGGAAGAAAGTGAATATATTTAACGTCAGTATAACACCCTTTATATACAAAAAAGGAAAAGTAACTCGGCAAAACCTGGGGAAAGGTTCCACAGACTCACCTGTCCAACCAATGCCTGAGGCGTCAGAGCAGATGCTCATTAAACAACCTGCTGCTGCTGCTGCTGCAATGATGTTTTCAGTGGGATTTGGGCAGCAGCTGTCAGCAGGTATGCAGATAGAATGTATCAAACCTCCACAATGGCTGATTCCAGTTCACCTTAATGAAAGTATAAGATTTTTTTAAGGCAAAAAAAAAAAAAAAGTTTTTTACAGCTTCTGTGCAACGTCTGCCTGAGATTGTCTTTACTACAAGACATTCTGCTTTTATCAAAACAACCCGCTGTCCTCTGTGGTTATTTTGTGTTGGGTACTTGCATAAAAATTGAGCTTGCAGCCCGTTTGTAATCTCTGATCTTCTCAAAATGACTTTATCTTTGCTTTGCCTCGTTATTCTGCGATTGTTGGCTGAAAGTTTACAATAATAATCTTATAAAAAGTCACACAAAGTCACCACTGGAGGGGATGGTGGTTTCACTTTGGGCTTGGCCGCTGGGCCACCCTCACCACACTGTTTTGCTTTAGATCAGGGGTGCCCAAATCCAGGCCTAGAGGGCCGGTGTGCTTCATTTTTTCCAGCCAACCTGTCATTGAAGCTCTTTACTGGCTAAACACAGCTGATCCAGGTAATCAGTAGCAGATAAGGAAAGACTTCTGGAAAACCAGGAGGAGGTCGGCCCTCAAGGCCTGGATTCGGGCACCCCTGCTTTAGATCATTGCAAAAATACAGATGATCTGAGTTGATCAAACCTTTAAATTGGGGGGGGTCTTGGCCTTGCACACATAAATATGTACATCTTGTGGTGGGATGGAGGGGTTCTGGCTTGGCGTAGCCATGAGGTCTTGCTGGTTGCCACCCTGTGACCTGCCTTAAGCCCCCAGTGACACGGTGTGGTGGGTGACGGAGGGTCCCCTCTATCTGCAGTCACGAGTTGATTCAATGTGCGAGCTTTACACAGTTGCTTTGGTTTTGGGTTGTTGGGCTGCTTTTCGCCTTCCCACAAGACGTGTTTTTTACCTACAATATTCCTTTCTTTACAAACACACCCAGCACAAGATTTTGGTTTTGTATTATCCTGCTTGAAGCTCCAAAAAAACTGGGAATGCGACGTGCTCGCTGGCTTGCAGCATGACGTGTTCACACTGGACTGTGACACTGAGCTGCTGCTAGTCGCACTCAATCACAGGAAAAACTAAAAACTGCTGCCGGATTGAATGGCATACATAATTGATCAAAAACAGTTGGGTTTCCATCCACTACAACAAATACAGAGCAAAAGGGAAAAAAAATGAGCACAAAGTTTTAGGGTTGTTAAAAATTTAAAGACCCACTCCCACGAAAATGGTGTTTTTGTTGTTGTTAACATAGTCTTGTGGCATTTTTCTAATGAGGAGGACATATATAAAGAAAGTTTAGCTCACATTTTCATTTCAGAGTATTTCTTTATTCAAATTGTTGTGTTTCTCTTTATTCAAATTGAGTGTAAGCAGAGAGCTCTCGGTTATGGGTGAGGCGAAAGCCACAAGGTGAATTTCAAATGAACTTCTGCCGCTCTGCACAAACTGTGTCCTGGAAAACCACACAGGTTTTTTGGTGTCGGCTAAAAAAAACAGCATAATCACAATTAAAAGATGACCGGAAAAGCTTTGAAAACAGATCAAAGATGATCAGAGGAGGACTTTAAACTGATGTTTTAATGGGAGAAAAACTACATTTGAAAACAAGAGTAGTTTAAACCTATATTTAAAACAGCTTTTCAAAAACTTGCCAATAAATGTTTGTCAAAGTCAAAGTCAGCTTTATTGTCAAGTATTTTATTTTTATTTATTTTTTTTTTTTTTTTTATTTTACCAGGAAGTTCCGTTGAGACTGCATCTCTTTTTCAAGGAAGAAACATGCTTCAAGGAAGTATGCTGCATGCACAAGGCATACAGCACAGATGAAATTGCTTTTCTCTCACCCCACAGTGCAAGCAGCATATAAAATCATAAATAAACAACACAAACGAAATAGATAAAATGACAGTAATAATAAGAAGAATAACAGTAATCTAAACAGTGCAAAAGAGCAATGACATGTTTAAAATGCTGGTTTAAAGTGACAACACTGCTGTTTTATAATTGAAAGAAAAAAAAGACCTAAATTCCATCTTGTTTTGAACTCCCTCACAGGAGCCCTGACCAAGGTGAAGGAGAGCCAAAAACACGTGGAGGAGGGCAAGATGGACCGCGCCCAGGCCGAAGGCATCAGCGACCGCTGCAACATCATCTCCTACGCCACGCTCGCCGAGATCCAGCACTTCCACCAGATCCGTGTGCGAGACTTCAAGACTCAGATGCAGCACTATCTGCAGCAGCAGATTGCCTTTTTTCAGAAAATCACAGGAAAACTAGAAGAGGCCCTGCAGAAATACGACAATGCCTAATAACAACGGATCACTTTTTTTAAACACCGTTTTGTCCTTGAAGATGACCACGGCCATTTCTGCAAACAGCTGCCACAATGAAACCCAGGAGAGTGGGACTTTCAACAATATGACACAAAAGAAACATCCGATCCAGGTTTCTGGGTGAGACGACCACATGTTTGGACACTGGATGTGCTTTTTCAAAGTCTAACTCATACGACCTGCAGGAGACAAGTCCCCGACTTACAAATGAGGAAAACAGAGTGACGGAGAAAGTCACTGCCAGGATAGGAGCAGAGATCATCGTGTGGCCAACATGCTGCCTTTCTTCAAACCTGACCAACAGGTCAGAAATGTTCCCGTCTCCTCACTGAGCAGCTGATGTCACCACTCCCTCGTGCCTTCTGATGGAACCTTTCTGGACGTTTCTGTTACTATTTACTAAAAGGCTTTATGTACTGTTTATGTAGAAATATATGTGTTTTTACACAACTACAAACTTTAGCTAATATGAGGCTAAAAAAGAATCACTTTGCTTTGAAAGGATGAAGAGTCTTTTATACGGGGAGGTGTTTTATTGTGGCGTTTCTTTTTTTTTAATTATTAATAAAGGCTGCAAAATTAATTTTTATTTTTTATAAAGATCAGGGATTCTTGGCATTGTGAGTTCAAACCCATGTTTTATCTGCCAGTGCGGATAGGAAAATTGAGAATTTAAGGCACGGTTGCTGTTTGTTAAATCTGAATTTGGGTTTTAGGATCAGAGGCAGACTGGTATGCGGCAGGCAGTTTCTCACTGGTTTTTAATAATGGCACTGTTTTAGACAATTCAACTGTATTAATGTTTTTAACCTTTATGATGCTGAGTGCGTCATAAAAAAAACTTAGAAGCAGAGATGCCTAATAAATTCAGCCTTCACTGAAATAGATTGGCTGGTTCTTTGTGTGTGTGTGTGTGTGTGTGTGTGTGTGTTTTACACTGGAAAAAAATATCCTTTTCAAAATAAGTAAAAAAAAAAAAAACATATATATATATATATATATATATATAAAACAAAAGATGTTTTTCCCTTGTTCTACGTGAAAAATCAGCCAATACAAGAAGTATAGTTTGTCTTAGAAAGATTCCTAAAAACATGTTTTGATGTCCCGTCCTTTTAAAACAAAATTAAATCTTGAAATGAGCCAAAACTATGGCTGCACGATATGAGCAAAACTTGCGATATACGATATGAGTGATCAATGCGATAACGATATAATTTGCGGTATATACAAAAATAGCAAAACAACCAAATACATAATTACTGTTTCATTGCAACAATGTAACCCTTGTGCTATCCTAGGCACTTTACCGTTGGGAGTTGGGTCAGCTAGATTCACTAGACAGAGCTCTGAACCTTTTTTTTTCAATTTTTTGTGATCTTCACTGGTTCAATGGATTACATGACATTTTGCACCTTTATCCACCTTTGTTATGGTAGGGAGAACATGTCAAAGTAAGGGTGGGGTCATCCAAGACAGCACAAGGGTTAAAAATTATACTCCAAATGACCCTCGTTGACGTAGGAGGCAAACATCTAACATAAAAGAGCTCATCTGATTGGTCAACAGCGTGAAGGGGTCTATCCAATTGGTCAAATGCATACATGGATTTATTTGATTAGTTAAATACTTCAAGCTGCCATAAGATTGTTGTAGCACATTTAAGGTAACCATTTATTGCGATTTTTGCTGACTTTTGCGATATGGATATTGCACTGCTTGATATTGCGATAACGATAAATTTGCGGTATATTGTGCAGGCCTAGCCAAAACGCTAATATCTAGGTGTAGTGCAGTTCGTGTTTTTGCAGTGTGTTAGAAGAAATACTCACCGACCACTTGATTAGGCAAATCCTTGCTAGGACCTGGTTGGACCACCTTTTGCCTTCAGAACTGCCTTAATCCTTCATGGCACAGATTCAACAAGGTACTGAAAACATTCCACTGAGAGTTTGGTCCACACTGACATGACAGCATCGCACAGTTGCTGCAGATTTGTCGGCTGCACATCCATGATGCTGATCTCCCATTCCACCGCATCCCAAAGGGGATCTAGTGTGTTGAGATCTGGTGACTGTGGACGCCGTTTGAGTCCAGAGAACTCATTGTTATGTTCAAGAAACCAGTCTGAGATGATTCCAGCTCTATGACATGGCGCCTCATCCTGCTGGAGGTAGCCATCAGAAGATGGTACACATGCTTACTTGGTACCCAGGGGCCCAAAGTGTGTCAAGAAAATACCCCCCACACCACTACACCACAACCAGCAGCCTGAACCGTTGATTCAAGGCAGGATGGATTTGTGCTTTCATGTTGTTGACGCCGAATTCTGATCCTATCATCCGAATGTTGCAGCAGAAATGGAGACCCATCAGACCAGACAATGTTTTTCCAGTCTTCTATTGTCCAGTTTTGGTGAGTCTGTGTGAATTGGAGCCTCAGTTTCCTGAGTGGATCAGGAGTGGATCCTGGTGTCTTCTGCTGTTATTTGAGTTCCTGTTGTCTTTCTATCAGCTGGAACCACTCTGGCCGTTCTCCTCTGACCTCTGGCATCAACAAGGCATTTCTGCCCTCAGAACAGCCGCTCAATGGATATTTTTTCTTTTTCAGACCATTCTCTGTTCACCCTACAGATGGTTGTGGGTGAAAATCCCAGTGGATCAGCTGTTTCTGAAATACTCAGACCAGCCCGTTTACAGTCACTTCAATCACTTATCTTCCCCTTTCTGATTCTCGGTTTGAACTGGGAGAGGTGCGTAGCAGTTTCATGGGAAATGTTTCCAATTTTATTGATCTCAGATGAAAATATTTGCACAGGCATGGAAACCAAACCAGCCACCAGTGTCACTTGCTGTTTTAGAGCAGTGAGGACAGCAGGGCTGCTGTGAAGGTTTCCTTGACTGCGTCCCTGGAGGACTGCTGTGCTGTGTCAGGGTTTCATGCTCTGCTCACAGATCTGCTGACAGCACAGCGCTCCCTCTGCCATCAGGGCCATCTGGCCAATGTTAAAACTGTCACAGTGGATGACTGTAAACATGTAGGGAATGTGGTGGAAAATCACAGCTTTTCTTTGTCTGCACGGAGACCTTCTGCATGTACAGAATGCCCTCTCGGTAAGACAAAAGCTCTGCACTTTTATACTCTCCCAAAGTGATGACATCTAGTCTAGTTTACGTGACAAGAATAATTCAGGGCTGTGCACGCGTTTCCTTGGCAGGGCGATGCAGCGCTAAAATGTCAACTATAGGTTCTCATGGTCAAACTCTACATGTAACCCTTGTGCTATCCTAGGCACTTTACCGTTGGGAGTTGGGTCATCTAGATTCACTAGACAGTGCTCTGAACCTTTTTTTTCCAATTTTTTGTGATCTTCACTGGTTCAATGGATTACATGAAATTTTTCCACCTTTATCCACCTTTGTCATGGTAGGGAGAACATGTCAAAGTAAGGGTGGGGTCATCCAAGATAGCACAAGGGTTAAACTGGTTTTTGGAATTTGAAACCATTAAAAATGCAACACTCCATGCCGCAAAATCTTTCTGAAACCTGGCATGAGCCGAGAAGAGAAAAGAACAGTGTTTTAAATCTGAATGCACAGTTTCCTGTTAATCATGCGCCTGTTTGTGCAAAACCAAAAATTCTCTCATAGTAATAAAAAACATTAAGACTGTATATATTTTTATCGTTGTAAAAATGGACTTTCACATTGACGTGAACGGGGTCTGCCTCGGTTGCATCACTATGTAGAGTTGGACGGCCTACCTTGCTTTTTTTTTTGGTCCATTTTCTCATCTACTATCTCGTTATCAGGAGAAAACAAGTCCTTCCAGCCAATTATATCATTCTGTAACCATGCAGAATCTGTAACATCCGCACAATCTGCGCTTGAGTTTGGCCACGATTAAAATAATCAACTATAAAATTATCCGTTCTTCTGGTGTTCAACATTTTCTCCGACAAACTGCTTTGTTATGCTGCGGATTGAAGAAAAAAAAAAGAAGTGTCATCTTTGTTATCTACTATCATAAGAAAAAAACATATTTTCTCGTGATAACGTGATAGTAGAATTTGTTATCACAAGAAAACGCAGGCTAGGCGGTTCTCGGCTTCTGTACAAACAAACCCTCTTAAGGATTATTTAGCCAACTGACCTGACTTCCGTTTTTTAAGAAGCTTCATTCCGGAAGTCAAAGTTTCTCCCCATGGATTAATTCAACTGTAAATGTGACAAAAGGAGAGTTAAAAGTTTCAGTATACCTAAAGCAGTCATCCTTTGATCAATTAATTTAACAAATGACACTTTCATCACAAATATTACATTAAAAAAAACGAAACAAAGAAGTACGTGCAGTTATATGCAGTTTAGTAAAGATTTAGAGATTTGGACAAATGGGAAAAATGTCACTTCCAGAGATATTATTTCACATTTTTGCCCCTGCTATGATCCCAAGTTGTCATTTATCGCTTAAAGAAGATGCACAAAGCCTTGAGTATCTTCATCCCTGGGGTTTTATGTCCACACTGTCGGTGCCTGAGGAAATGGGCCCCCCTGTTTGAAGTTCCACCCTCTCCAGGCTTCAAGCTTCAGTTGTTGCAAATTTGTAAACACAGTAGTTTCATGATGTATTTGTCACGGGTCTGTGTCAAATGATTGTTGCCCATCTAATGCCGTTTTAAAAAAGGGGTGTAGCTACAAAGCTGAGCTTTCCACACTGAGAGCGGCGGGCTTCAACGAGGCTTGCGTTGTGTCAGCGGCTGGTTACATTCCTCAGACACAAACGCTCAGTGTCTCAAACCAGCAGCCACAGCAGCACTGCAAATACCTCCCACATTCTGCATCCTGATAACAAAGTTAGTGAGGTAAAAACAGGCAAAATCTGGTTTCCTGCAGGATCTGCCTCAGGGAGAGAGGGAACAGAAAAGCCAATGCATTTCATTGCTAATGGCAAACATCACATGTCTACAAATGCGACCCACTCAGATAAGACTTGGCTGTCCCCCCGTTTGGATCCCAGAGACTCTGGAATTTAATGAATGTAACCAAGAAAGACTTAGCATCTTTTCTCTCCGTGCTGATACTCTGCAATTTACTGTCACCTTCCTGACTGGAAACATCTTTCTGTCACTTGTAAACAACAGCAAAAACGAGTTTCACTTCAATATTTGTGCCTCTGAAGGCAGAGAGGTATGTGAATGCATCATGCGTCTAAAAGTGGATTTCACCGCAATCCCTTCTAGAATGAGTGAATCAGTGTCTCAAGATCCTGGGCCAGTGTTTACTCAATTCCTGTTGCACCCATCCTGTGCAACACCCAGATCTGAGTCTGCAAAGAAACCAATAAACTGTATAAAACGGCAGCTCTATTGCTGCTCTCTGCCTCCATAGTTCATATCTTCTAGGCTCCATCTCTCATTCTGATGACATCATTTCACATTATTGTGGTCTTGACCCTGACTTCCTCTCATTTCCTCGGCTGATTAAAGCCTGCCAGTGTTACAGTGTAATGTCAGGAAACGCCCTGAGGCACACCGCAATTCTTTCATCCGTCACATTTCCTCCTGTAATGATTTTATTTTTTAACAAAAGAAAGAAAGAAACCACATAGAAAAAGGTAATTTTAGAGACCTGAACAGTATGAGAAAACAAAAAAAATCAAGACATTTTGCAATTGCACAACATCTTGTAATTGTTTTACTTTAAGAGTTCACTTCACTGCAGAAATTTAAAACAACTATCCCAACCCCTTTATAATAAAACCAATGTTTTTATGCACTCCTGGAAAAAGTGCACAAAAAGTTGCATACTGTATGTTCTTGAAGACTAAGTTTTTACTTCCTTATTAAACCAACAGCTTTGGTGAAAGGTATCTGCATGAGTCCACAGAGTTTTATCAGACACTATTTGATGAACGAATTACTTTTTTGTTGCGTAATTGAAAACTATTTAAGTAACAGGTTTCTGAAACTCTTAGCTTTTTGTGTTTTACTGGTGGGGAAAGATTCATTTAAGAAATATGAAAATGAGCCCCAAAAGCTTATTATCTCCCCATAATAAGAAAAATAATGACTAATGAAAGATTTCTCTCAGTTTGTTTTGACAAACTAGCATATTTTCCAAGAAATATATTCTAATGTTGCCCATTAAGAAATTTGCCAGAAAATCTTTTACAAATTTTTACTTTTTAAACTCCTAATGCAAAAAGAAATTTTCTTCTGAGTTTTTTCGAGTCTTTTGATCCTTAAGTTTTCACTTAAGTACTTATACAATTGTAAACACATTTATAAGGGCTCAAGAATGACATCTGTTAAATATTTAGTCGAGAATGACACGTTTTAACCATATGGAGGAAAAATGTAAAAATGATCAGTAATGAAATTTAAGCCAAATAAGAAAGAAACCTATTTGCTGAATTTATTTAACAAGGCCACAAAAAGGTGAGATGAGAGTTTCTGCTGGTCTTTATCTTCTCACTGCGGGAAGTTCCTAATTAAGTCCGGGTCTGTGATATTCACACATATTCTTATTTTATTTTATTTATATCTCTGCTTTCTACAGCTTGTACACTGAAGCAGCAACATGTCATAATGGTACCACCTCTGTGCCTTTCTGTTAGAATATTTGACCAAGTTCTTTCCCATCATGATCCTCCAATAATACTTACGATTTTTCAGACAAGAGTAAATAGTATTCTCATGCATATATAATAATAATAATAATAATGGATTCGATTTTCCAGACCTTCAAAGCACTTACATTGTGTTTATTATTCATTCACTCTTCATTCATACTTGGTGAAGGTACACAACAGCAGTTGACTGGAGGGAGCGGGGATCGAACCGCCGACCCCTTGATTGATTATTGGCCGACTTGAACCACCTGAGCCACTGTCACCTGCATTAGTATTATAGTATATCTAGTATTAGCATTAGTGCTGACCTGAAATCATTTGAGCAGTGGTGCACTTGCTTTTGATGGGCCAAAATGTGACCTCCTTTAAATATTTCTGGTTATAATCCAGATTGAAGAGGCTCAGCGTAACCTCTGTGCAGACAGAAACAGTCAGTAGTGTCTGAATTTATATCATCTGAAATGAGGAAGCGGATTGAAGTGTATGTAAAAGTGCAATATAAAGAAGACATTCCAGGAACCATGGTGGAGCAGAGCAAAGTGCAGGCCGGCCATGTGCGTTTGATTTGACATCCTGCCGTTTCTCCCAGCTCGTCACACAACTTTCAGCAGAGAAAAACTGCCTGCAGCAAGTGTTTTGTCTTCCAAGTTCATGCTTTTGGAATGCGAGGCGATTGCCCATACTCAGCATATTCCAGGCTGAAGACGGGAATTTGGGCTGGATGTGTTTTCAATTACAGCCTGGCCCGCACTAGTGTTTGATCTGATACCGAGACAGGGGAAGAACCGGTCTGACCCAGCGGACAGATCCAGGAGCAGATGTGGTGCCTCACAACAAGACTCTAAACTGGTCTAATTCTCCGTATGGGAAAAACCCTCAGAGCCTCACCCCTCCATTACCTGCTTTGCATGTAATACAATCCTGCTCTGGAACTCCAGGTTTGTTTCATCATATTGACATTGCACGGGCTGATAACAGACTTAACTTTAACACGACTAATACTCTAAATACAGACTAAAACAACTAATAAATATGTTTTTCTTTTTTTCCATACAGATTTGTGCAAAACTGATCTTTCTTATGGTTCACATACAACTTCCTTCTTTTTTTCTGGTTCACTGAATTGCAATCAGGTTATCTGATAATTTAGTCACCCATGTGACGTTTGATCAAAACACTCTGCCTGGTTAGAGATACTAGCCTCTTTTCTTGCTTAACCCTTTTTGTAGTTTTTGAACTTTTTGAACACTTTTTACTACTTAAATTTTATAAATTTGAAACAGCTTTTTTGTGGCAATGCAGTAAACCTTTTTTTGTGTAAAACCCAGCTTCTTTTTTTTCTTTACAGATATCTTTTCATTAAATTACATAACAAATTCACAATAAATTCAAAATACCTTAAATCCGAGTAGTAAAATTTGTCATATTTTTTGCTGCAAAAAAGTGTTTCTTTTGTTTTATAACAAAGATCCAAAGTGTATAGATGATAGAAAAATGTATAACTCCAAAAACAAAAGTCAGGCGAACTTCCAATATGTAAATTTTCCAAGGATTTATTTCAAGGGGTGTCACACTTACGTGTCGTAACTTTTAATATCTTTGTTTTAAACCCAAAATTCCAAAGCTAATAACTTCTTTAAAACCTTCTTGTAAAATTTGGAATAAGAACTTTTCTAACGCAGCATTCCTACAAAGACTTCGAAGGCTTAAAAACAAGTGACTCTAGTTTTACGTGTGGCGTCAATGTTGGCCATTTTTACAATATAGATCTTTCTTTCTTTCTTTGCATCTTGGCATGCAAGAGTAAAAATGTGTGTTCTAATGCATGGCATCAAAATCAATTTTTGGCGTGCAGGAAGTGAAACAGACCAGTGAGAAGGCCCGGCTAACGGCTCCCATGAGATCATGCACTGGCCTTTCTACAGCAGCTCCATGCCCACCCTGGAAGGCAAGGCTGAAACGCCAAAAAAAAGCCTCCGTCATGCTGTTTCCAGCACTGAACTTATCATTGTGCACCAAAAACAAATCTTATACTTCTACAAATGTTGGTCTAATTTAGATTTAGCACAGAAAACAGTGAGTGGGTTTGAAATAGCAGGAAAAAACAACACATCTCTTAATTTGTGTTAAGTACAACAAAACCCAAATCATACTTAACCTGCTCAGAATAGTCAGAGCTGAACTATCTGGGGCTTGTTTTATTCTTAAAGTAGCTGCAAAGGTTTAGGTTTAGGGTGTATTCAGACAGGACACATTTGGTTCGCTTAAAGTGAACCAGAATTTGCTTTTCCCCAATAATCTGGAGCAGATTTTAGACTGAATAGACCCTGATCTGGGACCAGGAACCACTTTTGGACCCATCTTCAGAGGTGGTCTCAGTATGTTTCCAGTCGGAGTGAGCTTTGGTTCACTCTGAGATTCCTTAGTCTAAATAAAAATCTGATCTTGGAGAGAAACAACTGACCCAAAATGGCCACCGTAGCCGACGTAAACAGAGTAGGAATATAGCAACAAATGAGCCGTGGACAAATCTAGCTGCTATGCCCCGCCCTTGTGATTCCTGACCAATGAGTGAAGAGCTCTTTAGTCACGTGGTTTTGTTTACAAGCTTTAGTCCGGAACGGGAAAGTCCCCTTCTGAATACAGACCAAGCTCATGGCCCAGGACTCGATCGAGATCGCATTAAGCCGACTGGGTCCAAACCAAACGGTTTTCCCAGTCTGAATACACCCTGAGTTTAAGAAATCTAAAAATATATGTTTAGTCCTATGGGGTTTTTCAATATAAAACACATTTATTTGTGCTTACTTCTGGGTTAAGCAAACTTTTGGCTGAGTCTGATCATAGATCGTACGTAATCAGGGGTTTTATCCTTCTGTTGCTGAACTGCTGAAAAGTCACTAAAAAGATAAACTCAGTGACTGTAACACATGAGGGTTAGTTCACACCAGGCGTGGGGCGCACGTTTAGGAACGCACTAAACACAGGTTTTTAGCCCATGAATTTGTACGATTCACACTGGTCGAGCAGGGAGGGGCTTCTTCTTGCATTGTTTTTCAATACGAAAATTATGAACATGGAAGCACAAAATGTGCATTTATATGTGTTTGCAAAGACTTCGGCCGCTTGAAGGCCCATTGCAGAGGGCAGTCTGAACATAGCTTGAGACTGCACAATAAGTGTTGCTTTGCAATGTTGGTGCAAACATTGGCTTAAAAGAAAGTTCCAGAAAAATTGTGATTTGAGGATGTTTGTCGTCATTTGTTGTAATCGAGTGCATCACATATAAAAAACAACAGCAATCCTCATTCATACCTCTGGGACAGCTTCTAATCGATTTGACATGCATGCTACTGCACTGACAGGAATGCTGTGCATGCAGATACAAACCACAAACCAAAAGGAAAACATGCTGGAAAAACAACTCCATGTCTGTAGTGAAACTCCTTACTTCTGTGTTGTGCATCCATTTGTGGGGAGAAAAAAAGAAAAAAAACATTCTGGAGGCGGCTGGTTTGACAATAACGAGAACATGACAGCTCCTGAAGGTAGTCTGTGCAAAAACTAAAGCATCATCCCTGACTGAGGGTTGCTGATGGGTCTAAACATGTAGTATGACCTATGACCCTGTAACTAATGTGCAAACAGACCATAAAGGTTTTGAGCATTGACTGCATTTAGAAATTGGAAGGCGTGCGCTTAACCCAAAAGTTTTCTTTGATTTGAAGCCAATTTTCAGTTCAACAGCCATCGTTAAGGCTGGCTGTCACCATTAAACCTACAAAAAAAAAAAAAAAAAAATAAAAAAAGTATTTTCCTAAAAGATGTAAAAAAAAAAAAAAAACGTTTGTAAATTTGGATTAATATCTAAATATATTAATATCTAAATTTCTGGGAGGGGTGTCGGGTCTTTAGGGCCAGCATTCTGCTAGTTTTGAAGGAGTCCTGCCTGATCTGCTGCTGATTACCTGGATCAGGTGTGTTTAGCCAATAAGGAGCTTCAACGGTAGGTTGGTTGGAAAACAAGTAGGACACCGGCCCTCAAGGGCCCGGAGAGTGAGACCTGTGTCTCTGTGAAGTTAATATGAGGCAAAAGCCTCCTGGCGGTTCTTGGACCATTAATGTTCTATCGTCGTTGTCATTAGTAGGACGACTCCCCCATTTGACCACAAACCCAAATAAATAGCAAATTGACAAAGTTTGAAAGAATTCATTCCAGTTCAGTTACTATAAACTCCAGACATGAAAAAAGGTGAAGGAAGTAGACTGTTTGTTTTGGTTCAAGGTTAGAACATTTACATTGTTAAAAAGCCATCAGGTGTTTTCCTGGCCTGACTTCCCTTATTTTTTCTATCAAACCAGCTTCAAACAGGAAGTCAGAGTTGTGTTCTGTAGCATTTAGTCCACTTTCTCATAAATATTTAAATACAATTACATGTTAAAATCATATTTTATTTCATGCATCCCTGTGTATGTGGCTTTGTGCTGATTTTATTTTTTTTTTTGCATAAAAACAATGACTTTTGCATGAGTTCCTGCTTCCTGAGTGAAAGTGGAGGACACCAGTGGATGGCGTACCTGGCAGAAGGGTCAGGAATGTGGGAGCGCTGTGCAGTCTGCAGCTCTGGTTGTGTTTTTTTGGCCCTCACACAGGAAGCCCTCTCCAGCGGGGCCTCATTCATGTTGCCTGAAAAAATGCTGACTCCCACCCCCACCTCTCTGGATGCCCTCCAGCATACACGGATACACACACACACACAACACACAAACACACAACATGGCCTTTTTCTTCCACCTTTTTTTTGGGGTGGGTGGGGAGTCTGTGCGCATTCTCCCCTCCCCCTGTAGGGAGTTTCATTCACAGCTCTAATTACAATAAACAAGGGAGAACAACCAGGAAGGAGGCCGCTTCCAGCCCTCCAACGGGTCCTCAGTGAGAGCTGCGGTCCAGTCCGTCAATCAGAAAGCCCGTTATGCGTCTTCTTCATCAGAGTTTGGCTGGTTTTAAACTGTTTCTGAATGGGGATTTGTGCGTTTAGTGATTATAGCAGGAAGCATTATACTTGGAAAGTAACAATCAGAGCTATTGTTCCACTTTTTTTTTTTTTTTTTTAATGTCAAATGTCCTAAATGTCCTAAAAAGGAAATGATTATTTATTATTGAGTTCAGATATTATATGTGTAAGACATAGGTTATATTTAAGGGTAATTCCAGAATCGGAAGACATTCAGGCTTCAAAATGCAACTTGCTTATGTAAATAAGAAACTAATAATAATAATAATCATCTTATTCTGATTATATGGCTAACGGCATGGGATACAGTGAGACACTTAATCTAGGTTTATTATGTTGTGAAAATATGAAAAATAGGAGAGCGGAAATCCCGTTGATCTACTCATTCTTTTTGAAGTCCAGAAAATCACGTGACAATCTGCTAGATTCTTCTTCTACCACATTAAAAAAGTTATGATCGATAAAAAGGTTGTGCGTATGTTGTGGGACACACGTTCCATTGAAAATTATTTGTTAAAACACATGTTCCCCACAGTTACAAAAGATGCCAATGAAACAGATATTACAAAAAAAAAAGGTAATTTGATTTTAATTGTTTAATTTAAGATTTAATTTGGACATTGAGCGGTTGGGACACGGGAGATACGGCATTTTAGGGGGTACTCCAGACTTATTTGATATTTTCTAAAGTGTTTTCAAGTATTATTTTCTCTTAGTATTTGTAGATTTGGTTTCAGGACAAGAAACAGTCATAATAATAATAATTATATTTTAACTCATTTTTAAAGCACTCAAATCATCCCGAAGTGCTGTAAAGTGTCAGAGAGAAAAAAAACATATAAAGCTAAATTATCAAAAGAAAACATTTAATAAAAGAGAATAAATTCAAATGTGTTAATATAAAAGAAAGAGAGAGTAGAGAGGGCTTTATTGTGTTTTCGAAGCCAAGTTAAAAAAAGTGTGTTTTAGAGAGGACTTCAAAACAGGCAATGCTGTAGACTCTTTAAAACTACATGTTTGTGGATGATTTATAAAAGGATGGGTGGAACAATAAATGTCCTCCAGGTCTGGAATGACAGTTAAATAGA
This sequence comes from Oryzias curvinotus, assembly GCA_023969325.1. Lineage (NCBI taxonomy): Eukaryota > Metazoa > Chordata > Actinopteri > Beloniformes > Adrianichthyidae > Oryzias > Oryzias curvinotus. Next base: position 29,162,269 of record CM043714.1, read on the forward strand.
AAAACATTTGTAAGGCAGACCTGCTCGGCGTGGACCAAAGTGGGGCTTTTTTCTTTCTCCATGCAGTTTGCAGTCGCACACATAGAAACCTGCAAACACAGGGTGCTTATCAACAAGCCACAGTCCTGGTCCACTCCCATCCAGCAGCCTCATCTGGCCCGGCCCAAAGCACCAGCTCACATGGTCAGCCGACGCCTTGACCCTTCCAAAGACACGACTCTTTCTGCCCCTTCACTGTTCAGAAACTCCCACATGGTTGATTTACAGAGCATGAAGGTGTGTTAATGTTTAAACCTTTAAAATGTTCGGCCCTTTCTTAATGTTTTATACTCTGGCTATGAAACTGCGAGCCTCTAATGAATAGATAGGTAGCTGACACATTATGAACTGGTTGAATGAAAACATGAGGAAGAGAATGTAAACCATAAAACTAAATAATAAAAGTGCTGCCTTCATTTAACAGCCCTGAATTTAAATTATGAAAAACTTATGAAAAACTGTCTCTTTTTTTTTTTAAGATGGCAGTCATAGGCTTTTCTTTTCAAAGAAAATAAAAAATGTTAAATTATAGAAGTGTTTCACAAAAGAAAAATCATTTACAAATCAAGCTATTTCCTACAAACCAAACTCAAAGCAAAGATGCATTAAAATATTTTGTTAAAGATTAGCGGTGTGCAAAGGAGAGAAAATTTCAACGAAAATGCAGAAACGTTGTCAAAATGAACGTTAAAAAGACTTTTGGAAGTGAAGCTTTGGCGTAATTTCAGTAAGATCTACCTGATCTTCAGGAACGCTGGGTTTCTTATTCTTCACTCCACACATTGCTCATAAAGTAGTCCTCACTCTGAGCCAATAGCTGCAGTTCTCTCTTTCACCACAGCCAATCATAATCAAATTTCTGTCTTAGAAATTTGTTTATTAGACATTTTGTTGGCCTGTTCTCCTCCTGGCTCTTCGGAGCGGTCTGACCTTAACCATCACCAGTGTCCGGGCTCAGGGGTCTCCTCATTTGGTCCGAGGTCATCCCACGTATGCCAGCTGTCTCCGGCCCAGAGCCCAACCATCAAAAACCACTCAGTAATTCATGCGCAAATTCCTGTTTCATTATTACATTTTTCAGTCACACTCTCAAGATCTTATTGAAATGCCACTTTGTGCAACTGCAGGAAGAGGTTTGTTTCCCTCATGCTCCAAGACTGTCCTGAAAAATAAACATAAAAAAGCGTTTAGGCCTTCCAGCAGCAGCATAGCAAATTCTGAGAATTTTAAATGAGCTTTTATGAATAAACTAAAAGGCTTTTTCTGATCTACAATGCTTTTTTTTAATTTTTTTTACTGCTGCTCAAACTGAAATCTTTTCAGGATCTTAATCTAGTCATTATGAAATCTAACTGGAGGCGGAAGCGACTTAATAACCCATCTGGGTTTTTCTGTGTGGAACCTGTTAAACAAATGAGGCAAGGCGGCATTGTCTCTGCAGCTTCATCTCAAGAAGTGCTTTTGTTCTTTAGCCTGCAGATCCACAAATTACCATGATCCCCCCTACAGTTTAATACGTGGGGTTCAAGGACCAGTCAGATTCTTTTCCTCATCTCCTGTTTCACGCGAGCATCAAGTTGTAGTCTGTTACTATTTCTGGTTTTCAGTGGTAAAACCAAATTGTTGAACTGAAAACAATGACAGCATTTCTCTAGGTTGCAGACAGCAAAGGTCACGGTAACTTCAACTCTCACAGTCCGGAATGATCAACATGTGGCCACTTCCTGCCAGACTCTAAAGCATGTCAGCATTTTCCTTTTAACTGGTTTCCTCCTTTTAATACTTAGAGTTTTGTGAGTAAGCCAAGTCCACCCACCCGTGTGTGCAAGTTCTGGGAAGGATCAGGTTGGAAATGATGTATTTTTCCCCCAAAAGAAGAAGAAAGTAAATCTATAAAGATACTGTGTATAATCCTGAAACTGTAACATTCGGAAGTTAAAGGGACGCCAACAAAGGTTGTGAGTTAGTGATGTTAGGCTTTAAATAAAATAAAATCTTTTTAGGGAAACACAAAAGTTAAAGTGTTTGCTAAATTGCCTGGACTAGTGTTACTAGGCTTAGAGCCATTTACTGTATATAAGATCTGGATTGAGTGAGTGTGACATCATCCATAGAAAATTTCTTACTTTCGCCTTAAAAGAAATCAAGTCAATTCAATAGCTGTTTTTTTTTTTTTTTTGCAAAATGGACGGCAGCATTTTGAAGCCAGACGATGGCAGTAAGCATTGATTGGTCTGAATCAGTCCAAGTCATTGTTTCTGTGGCAACCACTCTCACCAATCAGGAGTAAGCTTGCTGGAAGTCCACATCCACTTGAAAGCAGGCTCGGGTGAATCTGTCAATCAAATGTTTCGAAAGTTTGATGTGAGGCGACACACTTTTATTAATGCATCTGATTGATCAATCTATAACTTGAATAACTTGCACTACAGAGAGGATATTATAAAAAAGACTAGGATTAACAAGAGCATGATGTAAAAATAAGTATCAGAGCAGGAATGGTTATTCTGACCAACAGAATGACACCGTAACAGCTGTTTATTTCTCTATAGAAGTCTATGGGATTCTCGCTGAATGGAGCCAACAGGTACTTCCTGTTTGGAACACTCAGTCCAGTTCTAATATACAGCTTCTGGTGGCTGGAACATGGAACTCAATCGGGTTCAGCCCGAAAAACAAGGTTGAAACCCCGTCCCTCGGGCCCATCACCCACAGAAAGAATCCCATGGTGGTACGGTATGTGATTTGGAGAGGTGTCCAAGGCGGGTGCCTCAGTGGAAATGGACCAAAACTATAGGGACATGGATGGCCAACTCACCAGTGGTACAAAGCCTGAGCTTGTGGAGGAGGCTGGAGACAGTCGCTGAAACCTAACTTCTGGAGAAGGGTTGGACTCCCTTCTGCTCTGGAGTTGAGACAATGAGAGAAGCTGCAAGGGCCTTGCTGTTTAGACAGGAAGCAGCTCTCAAGGTCTGGAGGACAACTCAGCAGGAACCCCAAATGCTGACTTCCCATATTCTAAGTATTAAATAGCGTGAAAAAGATCAGAAAATACAGCGCTTAGAAGACCAAAACACAGAAAAACACAGAAGGCATGCAGATCCACTGCAACTAGTTGTAGCGGCTTGTAATCACAACACTAAAAACATCTGGAAGCATCTGGAAATGCCTTCACATATCAGGGACTTCCTGTCTTCTCTGAATGATGTTACCTTTGAGCTTTGAAAACACAAACATGTCGTCTTTCCAAGTCAGTCTGCTTAAGAAAGAACTCAGAGAAGTTTGTGTCACAAAAACATGAAACAGATGGTCTTTTTTTTCATTGAGTCTGTCCACCTTAAACAAGACAAGAATACACTCCAACAACCCCCTTATCTGTGGATCTGGACTTTAACAATTCCTAAATTGTTTTTTGGACTTGAAATACCCAAAGAATCAAGTTTATGTGTAGAGGACTTCCCGAGTAAGAAAAGGAATGCGACATATCACTGCTGCAATTTCAAAAACTCTGCTAAATATTTCATCAATCAAATGCAATTCATGTTCTAAACTAAAAGGAATTGTTATTTCTAACCAAGTGCTTTTATTTATGCCAAAAAACGGTAAAAAAAAAAATAAAAAAAGCTAAACTGTGATGAATTGCGTTTGGCATTCATTAGTCTCATTGGTTTTCTAAAGAAGCTTTTGCAGCTGGGAATTGAACCTCTGCGACGCCCACAGTTCTCCAGTGTTTGCAGTCAGGAAACAAGTAATTGCATCTCTCATAGATACAAAAACAGCTGCTTGGGTCCACTCCCTGCAGTTAAGACTTCGGCTACACAAAAACGTGTTATAAATATGTAAATATATTTATTTCATGAGCACACACAGAAATTTTCTGAGATATTTGATTTCATGAAAAATTTCCTGGTGAGGTGGAAACGAAAATTACATTTGTGAAAAAGTATGCGCTTTGAATCTCAGAAAAAGAATTTGAGAAAGTCAGTCATAGTTGGTCTTTGTTGAATTGATCTCTGATTAACGAGAACGTGATAAGAAAGAGGAGAAAAAAACAGAATTATGAAGAGGAGAATAGATGCGTGAAAACTACATGTTGATTATCGTTGTTATGTTTAATAAAAATAAATGTATTAATAAATATGACACTTCTGTTACACAAGTCACATGATTTAGATCACACTGGAATACATGTTAGGCTACAGGAAATACAGAAGGGTTTCTGAATTTTCAGATTGTCGCAGCAGCAGAACGGACACTTTAAAGCAGCGTAACCTTCGGTCCATGGAGTCAAAACCCTCAGCAGGAACTTATGCAGGTATGTTTGGCACCTTAAATTTAATTCTGCATTCCTTTCAGCTTGTTGTTTTTTTTTTTTTTTTTTTTAAATCATCTTGAAAATACTTTTCAGTAAGTGGCATAGTTTGAACAGAAAAATGCTGAATTCATTCGTCATTCTCAAGTTAGAAAATACCTTAAAATCAGTGCCTGCATGTATTTCAAATATAAAAACAGTGTCAAGTCAAATGAAAGCTACACCAATAATGTGTTCATTTTGAACCTGTTCAGTCAGATGTAAAAAAATCAAAATAAAAAGAAATCAGTGATCCAGAGCACGCCGTTCTGATGCTGCAAAGCTCATGGCAGAAACGGCACTTTCACAGGGTTCAGTCGTCATGACGACACGCACAACCATGAAGTAACTGCTAACAAATACCTGAGCTTACAAAGGTAACTACAACTTCCAGTGAAAAGCACAAAAAAAAAAAATCGGAACAATCAAGCGAATAAAGGCCGTGTCACAGTCACTACGTACATGTTGCATATATTGCTCAGACGAAAATTGGTCATAAAAGCTGTGGTTTTTACATCAGATGTATCACAAAGAAGAAAACCACGAAAGAGGTACGAATAAACCACACAAAGCCATGTGAAAATCAACGTAGAAAATGAACTGTGCATGATTATTGATAAGCAATTCATTAGTGATTTGTGTGTCGATTACATAATTTATGTGTGCCGTATATTAAAGTTATACATCGGTGGTCCATCCGTGAAAAGCCTGTTAGACAAACGTGGAACGGTCATAGAAAACCACAAATTTGCATATGCCTCTGACAAAAATGACACACAATTGCATAAGATTTACATAATAATTGCGCATAAACTAAGTAAAATAAACAGTGTATTTCTCAACTGATCAAAAATTTTGAACAACTCAAAACCAAATTCACGTAAAGACCCGTCGGCCGAAACCCTCGACAGACGTCTGCGCAAATCGATGAATGACGTACGCAAGAAACACTTATGGACTACGTATATCACGCAGGAAAGACCGAAATTTCATATGTGGTAAATGCACAAACTGTATATAGTGGCTGCGTGACACGGCCTTTAGATGATAAATCTCTGTTCCAGTGTGGGTCTCAGTCATTCAGTTTCAGGCTGTGAAGCTTCAGCATGCATGAGGACCACTCTACAATGGAGGCAGTACAAACGTAGCTTAGAGCCGGTTCATCTCAGCTGTGCAAACTCTGAAGTAAATGCATTCATCGTACCGAGAGCGCAGCAATCCATGCTGGGTAACCAGTTTTTCCACAGTCTGTGGTTGTGGTTTAAATATTGCATCCACCTTAAAAAAATTATTTCATTCACAGGAGGCAGCAGGTCTCTCTGACACAAAGAGATATTAGAAAAGATAAATACCACACTATTAACCGCTGTAGTTCCGGTGTTACAATGATATCAGGACGGTCTCTGCCAGCGCTCCTTTAACAGACCTGTGCAAAGTTTTTCATTTTTCTCCTCCCAGTGGAGGAGTTATAGGTTTCTCCACAGGTAATAACTGATGTAACAGACATGTGGGGTCAGTGCGGTGGCATGTTGAACCTATGATATGTTCAGAAGCAGAATTCTCTCTGGGATCTCTGAGCAAAAGAAACAAAGATGGAGCCCACCTTAGAAGAAGGATTAAACAAATCTTGCTTTGTTACGCCACATTTCTCCATCAATCTGCAGTGCTTGACTGATTATTCTGCCAGATGAGAGTCATTGAAGATCAGATGCAGATTAAGAATAAATGACTAATCTCTATGACTAATCTGATCACATCATTAATCACTCTTTTTTTTTTTTATTGTGCCGTTGTGCTTCCAGTTTTTCAGGGAATGTCACACCCAGTACTGGTTCCTCTGCAGGGTTGGAGTGGCAGTTCTAATAATTTGGGAGGATGTTGCAGTGGAGCCATTGCTCCAGGAGCTCACAAGGAGATTGGAATCAGCAGAGTTATACGGCGAGCCTCGAGTTGAGAACCGCTCCAGAACAGGGCTTCCGGTGGGGTTTAACGGAGTGACAGTTACTTCAGGGACCGTGGTGCTCCTCTGAGACGGCCCCACGAAAGATTGGCTGCTTGGAAAGGAAGGATCCGCTGACTCACGGGAGGAAGCAGCGTTTTGCTTTCTCTGTCTGTGGTGTCGCAGGAAGACCACCAGAACCACAAAGATGATTATAAGCAGAAGAAGGGCCAGCAGTGGTAAGATGACCAGGAGTGGATTGGAGGATTTTCGAGGGTAGGACTCAACACGAACTGGCGTGTTTCGAAAGGGAAACTCCTCCGGTGGGGATGGTTTGCCCAAAGTTGTACTGTACAGAGAAGTTCTGTTCGAGTTCCCCCAGCGGTTGCGCCCTTTGAACTTTTGCTGACTCTTGCTGGGTTGGGTGGAGAGCAGAACTGTAGACAGAGCTGGGGAAACGGTTCCATTCCGGCTAATCTTGATAGGAATCTGAGGAACTGGTGAGGTGGTTGAGAGTGGACTCTTTGTGGTTGGAAAAAGCACCGGGTCATACGGCACCACTGTGAAATGGAATTCCCCTCTAGCAGGTTGAACATTGTCAGCTTTCAGTATAAATACCACTGAGTCATTTAGCCCCTCAGCTCCAGACATGTTAGCATTTAGCTCCAACCCAACTTCCTGTTGCAACAAATCCTGAAAGGTGAAGGACTCCAGCACCTTAACAGCCACTTTTGGTTTTGTCTGAACAACTTTTCCATACTTAGGATGGGAAATAATGCTGAAAACCGGGTCACTGTTACTGATACCAGCCAGTTCAGATGCATTGACAAAGCTGGGGTTCAATTTGGAAGTCACTCCATTGGGGATCCTCAAACCTGGAGAAAAATGTATCAATGGGGTAACAGATACTTTGAGGATGTTAGCGGTCAGATTCGCTTCTGAGGTGAAGACGCTAAACTCAAAGCTGTCTTCTGAGGAGGACAGGAAGGTCATGTGGTAGGACAATCTACCAGTCTGTAAATCCTCCTGAGTGAACCGGGTGATCTCCTGGTTGTCCTTTAGGAGTTTTCCAAATGCTGGAGGCTTCGTAATCTCATAGTGCATGGTGGAATTTTTCCCGTTGGTCACAGCTGCAAGGTTGTAATGCGTCAAAGAAGCAGAGGTCTCACCTTGCTGCAATAACACCCTGCTATAGTTGACCAGAGAGATGGAGATTTCGGTCACTTCCAGGTTGAAGAGTTTGTATATCGGTTTGTGATGACCGTCAGAGACGCTGAAGTAGAACACCCCGGAGCCGGAGCTCCCATCGTGGATGAAAAAGACACTTCTGTTGTTGATTTGAGCTTGAGTAAAGTCTACTGCAGACTCATTCAATTTTCCCTCCAAAGCGAGGTAACCATTGCCCGGTTTGCTAATCACAGAGAACCTGATGTCCTCAGGAGGATTGTCCAAGTCTTCGACTTTAAGATTCTCAGGTCCCAGAGCAACAACATCTCCCTGCACCACCATCAGACCTGGAGATTTGGTTTTCAGCAGAGGAGGCTGGTCATTAATCGGTGTAACTGTGATATTGAAATGCTCCACGACAACATCCTTGTCCCCTTGAGGACGTTGTGCGGTGCTGCCTTTGGGATTCACCCATGCACTGAACTCAAAGGAATCCCGCGTGCTCTCCGAGTTGTCATGCTTGTAGGTGATGCCGTATTTGCTGACGATAAACTGGGAGAAGTTAGGTTTCTCTTTAGTGAGGTTTCTCTCTCCCACAACAATGACGCCATGTTCAGGTAGAGAGGTCACCTGAAACCAGACCTCATTAGAACTCCGATCCGGGGTCGGCAGCTTGGACATTAGATTAGAGGCATCCAGCTTGTTCTTATCAATGACAACACTCTCTCCTTCTTTGACCTCGGCACCTGAAACACAGAAAACATTAGTCAACATGAAGCATTTGTGAGAACCTCTAACAAAAACCACAATAAACAACACAGTCTTCTCCCTGAACTGAATGCAGCTGAAAAAAACAAGCATGAGAGGTGATTTTTCAGTCTCTAAATAATGAGTGAGATCATTCATGTGATCCTAAATGTATCCAGGTACTAGTATCATGTGCAAAAGGCAGATTCCTCCGAATCTATTCAGCTCCCATATAATATCAATTAAACAGACCAGACAGAAGGTCCCTAGCAAAGAGGCAGAGAATATGTTACATTTTAAAAGAAACACAGTATTTCAAGCTTTAGTCACATGTAGCCCTACGGGGGTTGACCCGTACAGGTGCAGCAGGATTTGGGTTCGGGCCCATGGAAGGTCAGAGAGGAGCAGCTACATCTTAAGAGGAGCGCAGGTGTGCCTTCACATTATCGTTCATGTTGTAAGTGTATCATGAAGTATTTGTGAGGCTAACATAAGTAGCATGCACCTATGACGTTCAGGTGATGCTGTTGTACGATGTCCCTACGCCACACTCTAGTCGTTGGAGAGAGATTCACGTACTCGCCGCCTTTCTGACCACGTGCGACTGCTACATGAACAGGGTGTGCAGGTGATATGGGGGTCCACGCAGGATGCTACTCTGTCTAATTTCTATCAGGATGCAAGCAAGGGGTGCACACTTCTCACAAGAACAGCACTTATGAGCCCCTAGTTCAGTCAAATCCTTACAACACTCATGCCCCGCACTTACTTCACCCATAGCATGTTGAATATGTGTTTGTTACGACCTGTCCCCTCGTAGAATAAAAATGCATGAACATGTTCTCTCTTTGGGCTCACCAAGTGGTCTACAACCTTGATATTTTGTGCAGGCCACCTACACGCTCCGTACAGGTTTGCCTTTTTTTTGCCCATATCCACCCATAAGCGTAGTTGTAACTCAAGCTTCAAGTCAACTTGTGATCCTATGATCCTTGGTTAAGGAATCAGACTTGCTTCTCTTTTAAAATGTTCTTAGCAGAACTTGAAGCTTCAGTGTAAAACTGGGGTTTCCAAATCCAGGCCTTGAGCGTCCCGGTTCTAGTTGATGCTGATCACCCGGATCAGCTCCATGAGTAAGACGCTACAGTGACAGGATCTTATTTATGGCCAACAGCCCAAAAGACCTGGATGGGGACACTCTTGCTGTAGAAGTAACTGTGTCATGAGGGTACCAGCCTTGACACAGGCTTGTCAGGGATTTAGTCTAGCTATTTTCTAAATTTGGTAAGTCTTTTAGGTATGGCTTGCAGTTTTAGTTAGGAGCACCAATGTCTGAGTGGGTAAAGCCTCACAAAGCTGCAAGAATTCAGGGACATAGTCCTTCTTACCTGTGTTTGCGAGGAGGACTGTGTTGTGTTCAGGTCCTGTATTCTCATAGGAGATGTCTATTTTGAAGGTTTGCCCATCCAAAGAGGCAGGTGGAGACGCTGCGGACAAGGTCATGGTGTCCATGGCTTCCCAGCCCACTGATTCAATGGCACTTTGAATGTACACAACCTCTTTCCTGTCCACCTGAGAACAGAGACGCTTAGATAAAGATCAGATACAAAGAAAATTCAAACCATCTTATGAGCAGTAATTCAAAGGCTGCCCTTGGCAGTGAATACATCCCAGCCGTAACATCACTGACTGCAGATGAAAACCTATTAGAAATAATTGATAATGAAAGGGTGCAACAGAGTCCTTTCAGCTAACGAGGCACCAAAGTTATAGTCAGGGGGAAAAACCACATGTATTATTTATCCTGCTGGAAACTCTACTGTCTAGCAGACGGAAGGCCGGTTTATGTGATTTGCAGCGTTCTCGCTTACCATATCTTGTGTGAAAGTAGAGATGTCTACTGTGGCTCCGTCAGGGTGCTTCCCCACCAGACGTCCCAGTTTTGGAGGCTGAATCACATTAAATTTAATGATGCGATGCGAGGTGTTGCTCATGTCATTGGTCACGGCTTGTAAATCATCATTAGTGATGGGTGTGGAAGAGCCTGAAGAAAGATTATAAACGGAAGAGAATGTGCTGACAGCTCTGGAAATACAAAACGAAACACAAGCAACATAGGCTACATTTCGGCAATCAAACTGTTTCACACATTTTTGACTCCAATCTTAGCAAAATAAGAGTCTGGGACAGACTAAGGAAAGCCTTTTGATGTGTGGAAATGAAGCTGTAACACAGAAAATGAGACTTTTACTGCACCATCCAATTGCAGCATGGGTTTGTTGCAGAAACCCCAAATAAAAATCAAACAAGCCCAGATATTCCACTGAGGGAAAAAGTGAAAAAGAGACATCAGCAGAAGACGGCTGAGTGCAGACGTACTGCTACCATTAATGCGAGCATTTTAAAAAAGACAGCTGATAAATGATGGAAGGCGGTGATAAGAACGGGAGGAAATGAATTTGTTCTCGTTTAAAGCAGCAAAATTATCATCTCTCTGCCATGACAACAGTAGGGAAGCCAGGTTTTTTCCCCTCTTTTTAAATAAAAAGGGATTTTACTGTTAAATAATGGATCAAATCGAACTCATCTCGACAAAGATGACCCAATTTTAAATTTCTAGAAACATTTTCCTTCTAAAGACACACTCTGATGAAAACGGTAACAGTTTCTTGTGGCATTTTTCTGATAATGAAGGACAATTAAGCTCAAAATTGCATCCGTGAGTATTTCTTTATTCAAATTGCTGTGAACCAGGAGCAGACAAAAAAACGTGGCTGGAAAAAATGCATATTTTTGATGAAGAAAGTACACTGGGTGGGCCACAAGCTCCTTGCTCCACTTAAACAGAGAGCTCCCAACAATGGGGAGGGGAAGGGGGGGCGGGGTTGCTCTCTGCCAACCGTTTTGCCTGCAACTCAGAGGCGAATTTTTAATGAACTACTGCGGCTCTGCATAAACTATGACCTAGAAAATGACATTTATATTTAATTTAGGTAAAAAATAGAATATTCATAACTAATAGACCACTGGGAACACGTCCAATAAAATAAAAGATCATTGGAGTGGGATCATAGGTATAAAACTCAACATGTATTCGTTTTAACTGTGAAAACTGTTTTTCATGAACAAAATAAATCAATTTTAACGAAAAATTTTTACTTTTTAACGTCGAGCCCTTTTAGTTTACACCTGCAAGTCAGTTACAACTAATTAAGGTTTGGAAATTTAAGTGAAGCAACATTCAAACCAGAAACAAAGACGTGTTCTTGCTCAGAAAAATCCCACCAGCATTAAAAAGATGTTTTCTCTTGATGTGGTTGAACAGTACATTGTTAAAAGAAGTTCTTTTCTGGTGTTTCTTTTTACTTTACTGGGAAAGGATTGAGACAATTTAGGACTTTATGAGGGAAAAAGAAAACATACATAGTCTCTTCACTGTGAGAAAGGTTTCTGCCCCCCCCCCCCAGCCTATCAAAACCCCCTGCTTGTAAGTTGAGGCTCCCATCCCACCCACACCGTCTCCGTCCGTCCTGCCTGGCACAGATCAAACCAAGCTGCTGGACAGATAGAGGAGCAGCATTTCTGGAAAATATCCATACCTCCTTTTTTACCCAGCAGCCCTCAGAAAACCTTTAAAAAAAGAGCTTTCAAAATGCACCCAGTTGGACTATTTTTAACCTCTAAAGTCTCTTATAGAAAAAACCCTAAAGATCTGGCTGGTTTGATGACTGACAGTAGAAAAAATGCTAAATTATTTAAGTAAATGAATTCTGGGTAGTGCAATTAGAATGAAGGAAGTGAATTACATTTTTAGCTAAAGAAGCTACTGGCATAACAAAAGACCAAAAAAAAAAATATAGAATTTTCACTTCTCAGGTTGTGTTTTCACAAAGGAAGTCCACAATGCTCTGCAGCAATAATAGCACAAGAAAGAGTCGGCGGGATAAAAATGTGCAGTTTCAGTTCTTTATAGGAAACAGCTGCAGTCTGACTGAAAAGGTTAGCACGGAAAAAGAGCAAACCACATTAAACCTACGTCTGGTAAAAGTCTTAAATTAAAGAAATCCTGTGAACATAGGGAAAACCTAGACACCCTTATAAAGACTGAAAGTAATCAGAAAAAAGACTGCTCAACCTTTCTGTTTCACTTCTGTCTTAAAAAAACTAATTAGGCTGGACACTTATCATAGTTTTAAATAGTCTTGTAAAAGATTATGAAAGTTTAGGAAAATCGTGTCACTTTTCGTTAAAGAGAATCTATTCAAGCCACGAGCAGCTTTGCATGGCCCACAGGTGCGTCAGGAATGACATTTTTACAATATTCCAGTAATAAATGTGAAAGCAACAAGGAAATGCTACTTTTGCAAGCCATGCCAGCGCTGTTCGAAATCTAAAACTTCTCATTTTCTTCGACATTTTTTTATGAAATAGCTTAGCAGGAATGCTCGAGGAGTTAGAAGGCCTTCGATCAAAGTTGGAGTTTAGATTTATAGCTGATACTATATCACTTCGTTTCACCGTTAGCTGATACTAAAGGTGATTATTTTGGAATATTTAAGATGGCGGCCGTATACCAAGGTCAAAGGTTAACAAAACTTTGGTTGTTGTTGTAGAAATAGCTAAAACATATACTTTTTCTCCATTTGTGGGAAAATACCCAAATTGCACACTTTGCTGCAATACGTCAGGCCAGTTGTCATGTCAGCCATCCCATAATAATGTTAAAACTTCTTTTGGATACCCCTGACACGTGTGTTTTTGCTTTAGTAGTGGATTTTGAGTTTTTTCTTCTTAGCCTTGTAAGACATTTTGGCCCCATCGAGTTTTTTGTCAATTTATTTTGTCACTATGATGTCATCTTTTTTTTCCGGGGGGGGGGTTGCTTACCTGTGGTCAAAATTTGTTTTTAACCGGATACTAGGTGTTTGCAGATTTTGGTGAGATTCTGAATATGGGGCAAAAGTGTTGCTCAAAGACGCAGTAAGGAAGCAGAAAACAATCTGGTTCAGGTTTAGGATTGAAAAAGAAAGATGAAACAAGCCCATCCCGTCGAATATTGGTTTACACATGTTGGCAGGACTCACCTGGAAACACCTTGAGCGGGCCATTTTTCTCCAGACTGAGAACTAAAGCTTTGGCGGTGATGCTGAAGATCTGCCGCGGAGAGAAGTTCACTCCATCGTTGACTTGGAAGCTGAACCCGCCGGACATGGCACCTAGGAATGACGGGAATTTGAACTGAGGATCTGACCGCAGGTCTGTGAAGGGGCGGTAATTCAGAACAGCTGGATCATGGAGGATCCTCGTTTATTCACTCTAAACTGCAGTAAATTTAATGAAAAGCTGTGTTTTTTGGGGTTTTTTATTTACAAACTACTAAATAAAAGCATCGTCTTTATTAAGAACCTTTAAAAGAGCGTTCAGCAAATTCCTGAGCAGCCTTTCCAAACCTGATCCTGAGACCTTTCCCATGAGTTTCATTCCACAATTCTATCATTTGAGAGATTTTTGAGTAAGTTCCAACGAGACGATTATTTGCTGAGCTGACTCATGAAGAAACTCAAACTTTTAACTATTGACCAAAGGAAGAAATAACAAATGTTTGAAGGTACCTTATATAAATTAAATGCACAGATAAAATGAAACGCGGTGTTCCTTCGCTACGTCACAGTTCACCTTTTACAGTCGTGCTGTTTTGAGAATATTTTTAGCGCAATTTTGCATGCTTTCCTTTTCATTGATTTTTACAGCGCACTTTGTTCTGCATCCTGCTGTCTCCTGTACAGAATGCATTCAGTTTGCCAAATGTACATAAATCTTTGATTGTAAGTAGATCTGTGATTTCATTCTGCTGTACTAGTTTTTCTATAAAAGTTTGAATTTTGAGAGTTTAAACAAGAGAGAAAAGTGTAAAAATGTCAATGTGTGTCTGAGAAAGGTTTACAAAATAGTGCCTTAAAACATCTGTAATTACTTTAAAGAAATAAAGACGACAACTGGACGGATTTCACCTTTCGTGGATTATCCCATGATGAACGAGGCACCCACTGTACCTATTCAGAGTAAAATAAGTAGTTTTGTTTTACATTATAATGAATCTAACGCTAAAACATTAACAATTGGAAACTAAGATCTCTTTAAAACCACATTAGTTAAGAATTATTCATCAGAACCTCATTTTGTTGCAAGTTAACAACTGATAGAGTCGCTGGGACAAGTACGCAACAGAAAACTTGAAACTATTTGAAGAGACTTTCAGTTTGAGGTGTTACCTTTATGGACAAACAGGAGCTGACCCTGGTCTATGTGCGCCTGTGTGAAGTTCAGCACTGGCCTCATGGGGGCGCTCTTCAGAGCCAGGTGTCCGTTGCTCGGTGGGGTCACCATGAAGTCCAGTTCATCAGGAAGGGTGTCCAGGTCCTCCGCTCTCAGATCCTCCTGTCGGATTTCTGTAACTGATGACACCCAAACCTACGGAGAGGAGGCGGGGACAAGCGGGCGCCGTCTGAGTGGCGTTTCAAAACATCAAGAGCTAATTTAGATTGCAAAATCTTAAATGTGTTAAAGAAGTCCAAAATAACAAAAGTGCTCGCTTCCTGATTTTTATTTTGCACACTTTGAACATTTACAAATTAGACAATAGAATATTTTTTTATTGTAATGTTTGTAAAACAAACAAACAAACAAAAATTAAAATAATAAAAATAATAAAACATTTAAAAAGTAAAACATAAAAAGAAAAATTAAAAATAGACAAAAATAAAAAAAAATAATTATAGAAAAAAATTATTCACATTAAAAAAATAAAATAAAAAATAATCAAAAAATAATAAATTATTAATTTGGGGAAAAAAACAAAGTTTTCTTCAGGAGTAAGACTGATTAATATGTATAATTATTTCAAGGATTCCAGGATTCACGGAGTGTTTATTGCCATTTTCAGTGAACAGAGCAGTTTCACAGAATTGGAATTTGCTGCAGTGCTAATGCTTTATTGATTGAAAGACTGAAGCGAAAATATGTCATTTACTTCATAATCATTAGAATTTACCTTTGCGGCAGTGGAGCCTCAACTATCAGGAAAAAAAAACAACGACACAACATTTTTCCATAAACATTTCTTGTGTCTGAACCCTCTGGGGATGTTGAGGCAAATTTAGCAATTCCTTTTAGCTTTCAGGCAAACCATTACCATGACTGGAATAGAATGGCTTCCATAATTATATAATAATAACAGCAGCTCCAGCGCAGATGAGAGATCGGATGACACCAACAACATGAAGACAGAAAAAAATTCAGCTGGAGCCGACAGCATGTCAGGCAGCCAGCACAGCTGAAGTACTAAAGTGGGTTAGTTAGGCTGGATCCGGTTCTGCCCACAGTAAAACCTGGATCAACACAAAGCAGCAGAGGAATTCACCCCACAATGAAAAGATAAGCTTCCAATGCTCAGACCTGAGGAGGTGCTTCATAAGAAGTCCCTGCTGATTAGACAGCTTACACAGTGCAGACCGTCATGTAAATAAAGCTTTTTATCAAATCAAATCAAATCAAACTTTATTTATACAGCACTTTTTCAACAACATATGTCACTCAAAGTGCTGTACATAAAATACAATAAAATTTAAAAACAATATGACAAGACAAACAGTGTGACAACCCCCCCGCAAACACACACACACACACACACGCACACACACACACGCACACCACGATAAAAAATAAATAAATAAATGACAAAATGATCGAATGTAGAGACCTGGCTTTGTCCTGAAGTGGGGAAACAATATTTTGGGGACATGTCCACATCAGCGACCCCCCAACCCAAGTTCACGGAGAACACTACCACAGAACCCGCCAGATCCGATCAAAAGAGTCAGACCCGGGAGATCCCATTGCAGCGACCCCGCTCATTAAGAAGGGTCAGTCACTGATGTGGAGGATCCCTCAGAGGAAAACACTGGAGTGTAATAAGATGTAAAAGGAATAAAATTAAAATTAAAATATATTTAAAACATGAACAAGAACAAGCCACATTAAAGTGCTCCCCATCACCCTGTCATGCCGTCTCATCACACTTCAATGTCTAGAAATGTCTAGGCATTTTTTTCTCTGTTTTTGAAGCACCTGTTCAGGCTCCTGAACCATTTGAAAGTACTGGAGAAGCTATATTAACCAACGGAGAAAATAAACAGCACTCTATTTCCTCAATCATATCTTTACAACCTTATTGGTTAAGGAAAATTCATTCTGTTTTTTTTTCTTATACTGAAAAAACATTTTCTTGTGTAAATTAGACAATGTTCCTTTTAAGAACAAATTTATCTTAATCTGACAAAATAAAAGCACTATGAATTTGATTAGTAACTTGTATCTGAGATATAGTCGCTGTGCTTTGTGATCATTAAGTAAAATTAATATTGTCCATTTTATTACAATCAAAGGTGTATTCATATTTAGGTAGAGCTTTTTTCTAAGTTATACTTTAAACAAAAAAACTGTAAATTGTTCCGGTACAGTTTTAGGATTTATCGCAATAAATAACGTGAGACACGTGTTGCGATACATATCGCATCGTCAGACTCTTGTCAATGCACATGCCAGTATATGGATCTGTCAAATCCAGAACTCCACTCAATTTAGCATCGCTTTAAAGTGGGGGGGGGGGGGGGCAGATCACGGATAATGAGTGGGTTTATAAACTAATTTAATTTTTTTTTATATTAGTAAAACACAATAAGATTGAGTATTTTTTACGTCACAAACTTTTGTTTATTTAAATGATAATTTTTCATCTGCTCCTGATTCACATTGATTTGAATAACGGAATATTCAGAAATCCAATTTTCTCAATACAAGTTCTCCATCATCAAAAAATGCCACGACATGTTAAAAACACCAAAAACAACTTTTTCATCAGAATGGGTCTTTAGGGATTTCTAGCAAAGCTTTTTTTTCCACCAACATCATTAGTAGAGAACATTTGAGTCTCTTGTAAACAGCTGCCCAGAACTTTCAAAAATGATTTCAAACAAGGATGTAGTTGAAGCGTTCCACAACCTCAGAACAGAAGGACTTTTGAGAGTTTTGGACAACCTGGAGTCTGTTCTTCCTTAAATAGCAAAAGAGAGAAAATCCTTGGGGTTTCCCAAGACCAACCTTTATACTCAGGATCAGTTAAATTAACTATTACTTCTACTCTGTGAGTGTAAACGAGATCTTTATAAAGTAAAGATTTAAAGGATAACAGATACACAATTAAAAAAAAAAAATCAATAGTTACAGCAGTACCAGGTGAAAACCATTGAAAACAATCAAAATTATGTTAATTGGGAAATAAATGTTTTAGTTTCCCTTCTTCTTGTTCTCTCTATTGTCTTTGCTTTTTTATGTGATGCAAACAAAAAAACAGCCAATCACAAGCTTGCTTCTATCAAGTCAGGTCAATTATAACTAGCTGAACAAAGAAAGGGATGTGCGTTGTGAGCACTAAACATATAATAACCCTTATTTTAAAGCACTTGAAACAATACCTGGATATATTAATGATAGATGTTTTTTTTTACCACGAGGTTTTAATGTCTGAAGCAATTATCTCAAAGGCATTTTGTTTTTGTTGCTTAAAAGAAAAAGTCCTAGTCAGGAAAAAAACACAAGTTTCTCTGTTAAAAGGCATTTTCATTTATAGCTTTAAATGCCAAATGAAGCATATATATGTGGACTGTATCATCACAAAGCTAGTTGAGTCATTTGTGTATTGAGATGTGTATCGAATATTGTGAGAAGGAAAGATACACACCTCTACTATAAAAAAATGTAGCTTTGACTGGAGCTCTTATGTGTTTTTTTTACCCACCGTTTGCTCTAATTTGAGTTCAGTCTGGCAATTACATTTACATTGTATGTGGGGAATTTCCATATTTGCTAAACTGAAGTCTTTTAGCAGCTTTAGATCCAAACAAATCCTCTTATTAGGTTTGATCACAAAATTTGTTCTCAAAAGAAGAAAATTCTCTTAGATTTCTGTTTATGTATTTATTTATTCTTTTTTTTTATTAAACTGTGATGTTGTGACACTAAGCAACGGCGTGTGTGATCACACCACCGTTGCAGTTTTCACGCATTAGCAAGGAGCGTTGCATTACAGCAGCGAGATACTGGCAAATGTTCAACGGCTGCTTTTTCCTGAGAAACATAAGCGATAATACAAACGCACACAAGATGAGAGGAAGTGGGCGAGAGAAGAAAAAACACACACATAAAATGCTCCAAAAGCACAAGTTACACCAGGTCACACAGCAAGGCATATGAGGTAGAGCCCTGCGCGGGACTATTTTCTTCATCCCGCTCGCGCCCGCTGAATTTCTGACCAATCCCGCCCGCTCCCGCAACGTATGCGTTACACTCCCGCCCGCTCCCGCAATATGTATGTCCACTCCCGCCCGCACCCGCAAAACTCAGAGAATTTAGTCCCGCACAGTAATAGAGATGCATTGATTTTGTATCGTCCCCCGTCCCGCAGGAAAAAAACACGTATTTGTATTGATATTATTAAAGAGATTCATGTCCTCCTCCAGCCTCATCTTTTGATGCATTCTTCTCTTGTGTAATGTGCAACTTAAATATTAAATATATTTTCACAAATCCTGTTCGGTTAAAAGTGTGCGTGCGCAGACAGACGGCCTGAAGCGCGCTCTTAGTAAGAGGCGGGGCGGGGCGTTGCACACCCCCCAACAACAGGTTTGATGACAGAGGCCATTGGGCATCTCTACCTGGTGCTTCACGGAGCTTCAGTACGTAAGACTCCAACAGCCGCACAGCCTAACGTAGTCCGCTATTATATATTCATCCGATATTCATGCCAGCACTGATCCCGCGGGGTTTATTTTTTGCCGCCCGCTCCCGCCCGCAGCACAATCCAAACCGCCCAATCCCGCGAGATTTGGGTTGGGTCCCGCGGGACCCGATCCCAATGCAGCCCTCTAATATGAGGTGTTTTTTTCTTTTACAGAACAGCACCACAGCACCAAAGTGAATAATGATATACTAATGATATACAGTGAATACAGAGACAGTGGTTGTATTCCAGTGCTAGTTTTACTGGATCTCAGTGCTGCACTCGTTACAGTTGACCAAACTTTATCACTCTAACAACTTGAAAATTGGGTAGATCTCATTGGGCCAGTACGAAACTGGCTCAAAGTCGTATTTGGAGAAGTAGCTTCCCATCCAGCAGAACTTACATATGGAGTTCCCCAGGGTTCCATTCTGGGGCCACTTCTATTTAACATCTACATGCTTCCACTGGGCCAAGGTAATTTACAACATTAGTTATCATAATTACGCAGATGACACGCAGATATATTTTACGTATTGACACCAGGAGATTAAGGCCTTGTACACGTTCTTGATAAATGCCTATAAGACACAATGCCCGCATGTGCTACAACTTACTACAGTTAAACAAAACCGAAACTGAGGCTATTGTCTTTCAAATCAAACTTTATTTATAAAATAGCGCTTCTCATGCATTTGTCTTTTGGGCTGAAGAGAAAACGCTGGAGGTTGCTACAGAGCGTCAATCTGTTCATCTAAAAATAACCAACCAGGCCAGAGATGTGGGTGTGGTGATGGACGCAGACCTAGATTTTGATAGACACATTAAAGCAGTCGTCCTTCAGATAGAAAAATAAAATCGACATTCTTCTTACTTGCTTTAAGGAACATAAATTATGTGTAAGTATCATTATTTAAGTATTATTTTGGTACTAGCCCCTAGTTTTAGTCTTAGATTAATTGAGAATTCTTTTTGTGAATTGGTAATGCATTTTTTGCTGAAATTAGGTTTCAATTAGATATATTATCATACACGTTCTTAACAGTGTGGGTCAGGTCTGGGGGAAATTCTATATACTCTTTTTTATATGACTTATATTATGTATTTATTTTATGCACTTTATTATTCTAACTCTATGTACGTTATGTGTGAATTATGTTATACAGTTCAGTAGCTCTGTGGCCCAGAACAAATTCCCTCTCTGAGCACAATAACGTTTAACTTACCTTACCTTAAAGCGGTCATAAAATCAACTTTTCATCTAAAAAACATATCCAGGATTACCTGGTAAAACTAGTTCATACCTTCAGCTTTAGTTGAACTCTGCAATGTCGGTTCTGATTAGGACCAAAAAAGTAAACTACATAGTATAATACAAACAGTTCAGAGGTCTTAACACTGACTGTCAGTCTGCCTGAGGATAGACTTTAGAGTTGAATGGTTTAGCACCAAAATACACCTTTGACCTCCTGACCTAGTATGCATCAGCCAGACGTCTCCGGTCATCTGGGTTGTCCATTTCTAGAGTCCAAACCAAACATGGAGAAGCTGCATTCAGCCTTTATCCTCCACAGATCTGGAACAGATCCGCTGAAACACTCAGTTCATTTCAATTTAAATTAAAGATCCAACCTGTTTTTAGCTGCATGTTCAAAAAAATTAGAGCTGCACTGTTATTTTAAGTCTATTTTTAGTGCATTTCGTTTTAAATTGTATTTTTACAACAACTTCTTTAATGCTTCTTGTAAATGTTTCTCTCTGTTGTAATGCTTTTAATGTTTTATGTAAACCACAATGAATCGTCTTTCTACACGAAATGCGCTGCGTGAATAAAATTTGTCTCGCCTAAATACTGAAACGTTCCTATGGCTAAAAGAGCGACTCGACCTCCCACTGGGATTGAAATTTTCCTTACTGGAAAAGGATCCTGGAGGACTTCCTCAGTCAGTTCTAGTAAAACCCCACTTGTCAAACCAGCCCTGCAGCAAAGCATCGACCATTAGCACTCCCCTCATGTTCATGTCCACTGGTATAGGATGACTATACCCTCATCTAACAGGAAGTCCCAGTAAGTTGAAGAACAGCTGCACAGTGACTCAGCATAGTCAAAGACAAGACACGTGTTATTCATTTAGGCTAAAAGGTACCAAGGAGTCTGCATCGGTTCTTTGAAACCGCCAGTACATATTCTGCACTGTAAACAGGAAAAATAATGATTGGCCTGCAACTCATGAAGCTAGAATGTCCAACCAGACAAAGACGTCACTCATATTGGTTTTAAAAATCAACAGACATCTCTGAAGAATGTCTGATTTGCTGTAGCGTTTCATTTTACTCCCTTTTGAGCGCACAGTAGATACATGGAAATGTAAGATAAGATCAACCTTTTTTTATTCCACTGTGGGGAAATTTCATTGTTATAACACTTCTGGAGATTAGGCTTCAAAGGAATTAAAATCTGAAATGTTAAAAAATTCTTAATGAAAAAATAAAAATTAAATATACTTTTTTTTTTTAAATTTCTCATGATATGGACTATACTTGCTTAGCCAGAAAAAGAAACACAGAGTTAAAGAAGGTGAAGGTAAGAAACCTAAACTACAGTTTTAAACATTTATTTTCCCAAAAAGACTAAAGGAAAACGGGTAAATGATGTGGAGAGATATGCTGCCATCTTGTGGTCATTATATAACACTACAGTTTAAAATTATGAGTCAGACTCAGCACATCTTTAAACACAATTTCGTGACATATAATGGTTTTTGGTAATGGCCTGCATGTCCAGATCAGATTCTCAGTCATAATCAGAGAAAGTATAAACAGATGTTTAAACAGAGTGTCCCCCTCATGCCCAAATTATATAATTCTATTCTAAAAAAATATTTATTAGAGTTATTTTTCCTTTAAATTTGGGCTGCAATGGACCACAAAGTCACTGTTCGGATCTTTTCGGATCCAAAACATGATAAAAACCTACAATAATTTAAAACATTTGGTCATTGAGGCCTTTTAATAAAAACAAAACATCATCAAGTCAAAGAAGCAAAGTATCTCAGAATGGACTACTTTAAATTCCTTCACTAAAGCCCCTCCCACTGGTCACAGGGCGGAGCAGCAGCTTTCTCCTGCCACAGTGTGGGTGGGGCAGGTGCTGCTCATCACTGGGAGAATCTCATCATCTGGAATCTGTTGCACCCCTACTTTAATGCGACGTGTTTTAAGTGTACTATAATGTTAATTCCTCACAAAAAATATTTTTTAAACCATTCAAGCATTTCCTGGTAGTCCTCTAAAAACCGGCTCTATGAAAACCAGGCCCGCCCAATTCACCAAACCAAGCGGGTCCTCACATTGTGACGTAGACAAGTGAAGAACAACCTCTGCCAGCACCGTCACCAGACTAACACACACACACACACATTTTCTCCACGGTGCGAGCGGCAATGGCTCCTTGAAAGGCGGACCCTCAGATATCGAGTCGTCCTAATTTTGGGTAGGAAAATATGCTGCTAAAATGTTCCTTAAAAATATGTTGTTTAGTGTGCCAAAGGTAATATTTTAATCATATACATGGATATAATTTACTCTGAAAGGCTTAAGAATTGCATGATATTTCATGGTATGCTGCGATCTAGCGCCATACGATGTAAAAAGAGTTCAAACTAGAGCTTAAAGCGACAACCCAGATTTCTTTAGGGGTAAAATTTTCACAAGTCGACAGCGACGGATCAAAGGCACTGGGGGTACAGCAGTGTTGACAGAGGACAGCTTTAATAACTCACTAAAGTTAAGCAACATAAATACACAGAATCCATCTGAATGCTATTCCTCCAAAACTCAAAGCACAACTGGAATGCATTAATCCGGTTTTCAAATTATTCGTCTATCTCATGTTGGGTCGTAGATCTAATTTGCACCTTTTGCAAAATCTTGGATTTAAACTGAAACTTTTAAAAAACATTCAACATCTAAGCTCCATAGCAGACTAGTTAGGTCTGGGTGACTCCAACACATGGCAGCGTCTGCTCTGTGGTGCCAGTTCCCCTGAAACCTCCTCCACATAACTGACATAGTTTCCCTCATTTAGCCATCCAGCCAGTCATGGAAAACTTCCAGTCCTGCCTTCATAAAAATCTTTTCAAAGGAAGCCAAAGAGCCGGACCTGCTGGTGAAGAGAGACGATAAGAAGCAGCAGGAGTTTAAATATAGAGCTGCGGTGCAGACTCACCCGGAGGACCCTGTTGGCAGTAATGACAGGAGACTCGTCATTGACAGCTGTAACATCCACGAACACCGTCTGGGGTGAACTCTGCTTTCTCAGGCTGGTGTCGTTGGCCACCACAGTGAAGCGATCAGCCAGGCTTTCGCTGCTGTCGTGGACGTAGTAGATGAATTCATGTTCCACCTAGACCACAGAGATGTTTAGGGAGAGCAAATCAAGCCATATAAAACACATAAGTGCTGTCACATTTAGTAAACTGATGTTTTACACACATTTTAACAAAATGGGATCACTTTGGATTTTATTTGAAGATGCACTCCAATGCAAATCAGGTTTTTGGCATTTTTCACATGTTCTTGCTCCCTGCTCCGCTCCATTCTGATCCATTTATGTCTTTGTTTTCCTCGTCCAAGCTGGCGTCTGGTTTAAAACTGTACGGTTGCATAGCTCTGATATCGCTCGCCATTTTTGTTGCACCGCTAATGTTAGGCTGGGGTTGTGAGGGGCTGGGAACACTTTGAAAATAGATCTAAAGATGATGCGATTTAGTCTTTAAAGGCATACCAGCCTCTGTTTCAGATGAAGAGACTAACTTATCAAATGTACTCATTTGTTTTCAAAGTCTAAAAAGCTTTGGGTGGTATCAAACTAATAAAATAGCACATTATTATTATTTTTAATATGGAATGAAAAAAATTGGTAAAAACCCCTTTGATTTAAACAAAAAAGAAAAGTTCCTTCCTGATAATCCATCTTGGAATACAATTTCTAGTACTTCCACACAGACTCAGCAGGGTTTTTTTTATACTTGGAACTGCCAACAACAATTGGAGGAGTTTGTGTGAGGAAGTCTCACCTGCCTCCGGGTGAAAGTGGTTACAGGCACGCCAGGATGTCGGGAATGCTCAATGTGACCATGCTGCGGGGGCTCCGTCAAGCTATAGAAGAAGTTGATTCCTGAAAAGTGTCGGTTGGTGACTTTGAGCACATCCTGAGTCAGAGCCTTGGAAGCTCCCTCCTTCAGAGAGAAATTAGAGGCATGGAGGGGGATGAGCATTGGGATGATGTCGACAGACATCCTAATGTCACCGACGACAGTGACCCCGTTGGTGGCGTCCAGGACGATGCTGTCGTTAGCTTTGCCCGGCTCCACCTGCACATACTGAACGTTTCCGCTGTTGATGTCGTCTTGGGTGAACGTCTCGACGGGTGAGTGTTTGTTTCCGATGTAGCGCTTCTCCCCGTCAACAAAACGCCGGAGAAAGCCGTGAGACGGGGCTACCTTCACGGAAAAGACGATCTCAGATGGCAGGTTGTCCTCGTGGGTGACCTGGACACGACATTTAGTGGTTGATACGGAAATGTCAAAGGTGCCACAAAAGTTTATTGTTGTTTGGATTCTCACAGTAAACAAACTGTTAGAAGTCCAAATATTGTCTGTTATTTACCCATCTTCCATTAATTTTCTATTTAAGTCTATTTGTAAATATATTCACAAATATTCTATTTTCCACATTAGTGTCAGGTTGTTAGAATTAGATTTTCTAACCAAAATAAAAACAGTTAGTTACAAGCATCGCTTCACTGAAACACCTACCTCCAGCTTGGTCTCATCAATCTTAACTGGTTTTCCCTCCTCCACCAGCAGAGGCTCCTGATGAAGCACGATCGGGGGTCTCTGATGACTTTCCAGGTAAACCTTCACCCCCACTCTTTGTTTCAACTCCAGACCTTTAGCCTTTACTGTCAAGTTGAAAGAATCAGCCAGATATTTGCTGTCATCGTGCCGATAGGTGATCAGTCCCTTCTTTAAGTCATCCTGTGTGAATGACTCCACCTTTGATTGATTGTAATAGAGGCCTCCATACTTGGGAGCCTCATCCAGCGTGAAAATGACCTCTGTGTCATGTCTGATGTCCAGATTTGATATAAAGCTGAGATTTCTGGAGGAAAAGGTCACAGATTTCCCCTTTTGAACCAACACACCAGAATTATTGCCAATCTTCAGGAATGGGTCTTGAGCGCTGATGTCCAAGAGGCTTGACACAAAGTGCTTCCCATCAGAGATGAAGAGCACGAACCGACCAGAGCTTGCACCTTTGTGAATGAACAACACCTTTTTTTCTTCTAGATCTCTCTGTCGAAACTGAAAGAGCTGATGGGTGGAGTCATTGACCAGCACTAGATCTCCCACTGGGATCCCACGCCGCGTGTAGACCAGCTGACCATCGTCAAAGTCTGAGTCGGGGTCGTGATAACGCAGATCTTCCACGGTGAGTAACTTCTGTCCGTCTTTTACGACGTGGAAAACTTTATCGATAATTCGAATTGGCTTTTGGTCATTTACTAGCTGAATCGTGATGCTGAACCGTCCTTCTTTGGAACCAATTTCATTTTCCGCGATAGAAGACTTAAACTCTTGGCTGGTGGAAGCTATAAAGGAAAAGTCGTCTAGAGTGGTTTCACCGTCGTCATGGATGTACATTAACCGCTCCTCCAATATATCCTGATTGGTAAAGAAGAAGATGTTGTCGTAGCTGGCGTTAGAATTGGACTGAGTGATGCGGGCCAGCTTTCCATGTCTGGGGCTGCTTATCACCGTGTAGTACATGTCCTTAGTGCCCAAAGTCTCAGCAAACAAATTGTCTCTAGTGATAAGTTTACTTTCTCCCTCTAGCAGAGACAGACCCTCATTTTTGATGAACACGTTGTTGATGTCAGCTTTGATGGAGAACTGGAAATCGGAATTTTGCGACTGAGCATGTTTGGAAACCAGCTGAAATTTGAACCTGTCAGTTGTATCTTCAAATGGTCGGTCCACTAACACATAATGGACTTTTAGATCTGTTACGTTTTTTTGGCTGAAGGTCGAGTTCTTGGTCAACACTTCATTGTCGAGAAGGAGCTTTCCTTTCTTAGGAATGGTGAGGACTCGATAGAAAAGCTCATCGTCTGACAGTGTCACACCTTCAACAGTGGCAAGAAGATAGTCCGAACTAAGCCTCACTTTCCTTACTTTATCCATGTTGATCATTATGTTCCTTACCAAATGGTATCTTACCCACGACACTGTGATTGGAAAAAGTATTTCCGTGGTTGCTCTTGCTGCTATATGAACTTTGCACTTAAAATAATCAGTGACGTTGGAGGTCTGGACATCTTGAAAAGTGTTCATGTATCTCAGGCGCTCTTTTTCCAGAAGTCTTTGAGAAAATGACTCTGTACGCCTCCATTCACCGCTTGAGTGAAGCCTCTGAAGTTCTCCAAACTGCGGGGCTTCAATAACATCATAACGAATGTCGATAACTTGTTTGACTGCATTCGTTTTTATGGCTAATTGCTTTGAACCAATGGCAGCCACCTCTCCTTGAACGACCTTAAGCCCGGTATTGTTGGCGATCTCGTACTCCAGTGCTATGGCCATGACTCTTAAAACCACAGTGTTGCTGACTTTTTCTCCATCACTAACTCTGAGGACTATTCTGGAGTTTCGAACCCCCGTGTGAACATAGTACACCCTCATTTCATCCAAGTCTGCTTGTGAAAACGAGGTCACTGCCATGCCGGAGTTGCTTTCGATTTCCAAATGGCCAGCATCTGCGTTCAGGTTTCCAAGCACAGAGAAAACCAATTCAGTGTGGTTGCTGTCTATGTCTGTGGCTTTCAGAACATCTGAGGTGAGGCATTTCTTAGAGTTCTCCAGCAGAACGAGGAGGTTTCCCTCAGGAAGGCTCAGTTCAGGAGCATCATTGGTAGGGGTCACTGTAATGTTGTAGCGGTACAGTCTATTGTCCTTCAGATAATTAGGAACTTGCTTTCTAGTATTACAAAACAGGGAAAACATGAAAAAGTCATCCGGTTCCTCTGAGCCTCCATGGACGTACATCACTCTGCCGTGCCAAAGATCTAGCATGCTAAAGGTGTTCTCCTCTTGGTCTGGGTCAACATCCAGCCTTATCTGACCTCTAACTGGTTGCTCTTGAATTTTAAACACAACTTGAGACTGTCTGATACCAAGACTTTTAAAGTCTAGAAAAACTTTGATGTGTTTTGCCTCGAGAGACGCTCGACCACCCTCTGGGACCACAAGGTTTTTAAAGTGCACAAAATTCAACCCATACCTTCTGTCCAAGCCAGCTGCAAGGGTAGACATGTAAAAGGATGGGGTTGGCGTTACAAAGGGAAAAAGGGGTTGTGGTGTACTAGTGGGACTAGCTGCCGTAGGCAGTTCTGGAGGTCTTTCTGGCTCACAGCCTACAGAGATATCTTTGGTGACTAAAGCGTTAGATAGACCCATCTTAACTCCGTTTACTTCAATGTTCTTTAGGCATCCTTTGAAGGAACCGCCTCTGACACGCTTTCCGGACACAGAGATGAGCCCCATCTTCCTCACATCTGATCTGGTGCTATCATCGACACCTCCGACAAACATGTAACTTTTCAGGTGGAGTCCCTTTGAGCGAGCCCTGATGCTGCTCTTCCACACCTCTCCATCCACAGAGAGCTCAAAGCTTCTGGAGCTGAAATGTATTTTGATCGCATGCCACTTCCTGTCACTGATGCTAGTGGGTGAACGTAGCTCTACTTTGACTCCACTTTTTCCAATAACGGCCACTGGTAATCCTTCCTGAATCTCCAGAGCCACAAAATCCCCGTCTCGGGCTGAGCTGTAGAGGATAATTCCTTCTTTAGCTGAAGTGTGCACAACACACTCGAATACAGCCGCTTGCTGGACTTTCCATGTTGGAAAAGAAATGTATGCTCGAGAGCTGAAGAAGCTTATCGGATCTTCCACTGTGGCAAAGAACTGGGGGCTGCAGCCTAATGACACTTCGTGAACATTTTTGTATCCGACGTTTGGCCGAAGTGACAACAGCAAGTCGTGTTCGTTGAAGACGACCTCCTCCATGCAGCCTCGGAAGCCAGTTAGGTCTCTTGGCAAGTAAGATCTGTCCAGGCCCCCTGAGCCTCCAACGTAGAGACCGTCCACAATGTGAAGATGCTGATGGGTTCCTGGCATCTTTACACTTGTGTGTGAGTTTTTATCAACAGTCAGGGTGATGTTAAGCCGGAAGTGATGGACCTCCACACTGTGCCAGGCTAAATCATTGAGGTGGATGCCTCTTTCTGATTCCAACAGTCGTTCCCCCGATCCAAAGTCTGCTTTAACCTAAGAAAGGGACACAGATAATGACATTTATGTGGTGACGCCAACACTGGGATTGAAGCTCAACAGTTTCCTCCAACATCCCATCATGAGGCTGGTAAACCCTTTAACACTAAAGCTTTAGCTCCAGCGTTTACATCATATCGACTATCGTAACTCCTCAAATATTTATGCATTTGATGTAATTCCAGCAGATTCTGGGGAGGAGAAAAGCAGCTGTGCACCATTATGTACCACTTTATGTTAGTCATGTGTTGCATATGGATAGCCTCTTTTCTCCACAACATAATCAGCTGATCACATAAACAGCACGTCAAAGAGCATGTGTTACATCTCCAGCATTAAAGAGTTAAGCATAAAGTTATGGTGATGAAGGAGATGGGTATTAATACCTGCAAAATTAACGCTCTTTGTTCTTTTTGTTAAAACGTAGAAATTTCCTTTTTTCTGACCATTTCTGAAAAAGGAAGCATTCTTTTTCTTTTCTTTTTTCAGTGGAAAAGGAGAAGTTTAGTTCTCAAAAAGAATCTGGATCTGAGTACTAGACATAAAAACACTCGGTATGAAGACCATTATAGTTTTCTTGTATGTAACCAAAAGGAGGTCCCTTTTTTTCTTGTTCTTTTTTTTTAAATCACAACTATGTTGTCCTGTTGTGTGTGAAGCCTGCAGTGTAAACATAATCTAATTTATTAATCCATTATTCTACTTATAGAAAATACAAAGATGTATGGATACATGTAAAAGTTTGACATATAAGAGAACATTTTTTTCTACTCTTTGTCGCTAAAATAAAAAAAAAAAACTTAAAGTGTATTTTAAAAAAATATTTTAATCTATTTAGTCTTGTTCATATTAGCAACATTTTTCACCATAGTCATGGAACAATTGATCCATTTCACATTTATTTTTTCCTAATAATTAAATTAAAATACGACTAGTGAACATTCATTAAAATAATTCTCTTTGCTCTACACCTTTTCTAGCTTTTCTTTAAATTAACACTGATACAGAAATAAGGAAATTATTATCAAAATGAGTTAGAATGGAAAATTTTGATTTAAGACTCGAAAAAGTAAAATTACACTGTAGTTTTGGGTTCAATTTGAAGGATGTTATTTTAAATGTTGACAAGTTAGACTGTGGCATTCATTGACATTATTAACTACATTTAGACTTACGTTCTAACAACAAGTGCAAGTTTGAGATTTTTTGATGATTTATTAAGATGGGCCAACTTGTACTATAATTGTATTCTCATTTTCTCATATTTCGTTCAAAAAGGAGTCGTTTCCGATCATTACACTAGTTTTTTTTTCACTGTAATCATAATAAACTACAATTTAGTACACAATAACTCAAAAAATACAAACCATTTGCTTAGAACTAGCAAAAAAATACTTTATTGGGCTGCATGAGCTTGTTTTTCCCTTTTTAACTGTTTGTGTGGAACAAATCTTATAAGATTTCTTGTTAGGTGAAAATGACTTGCTGCACAGACAGATATTTTAAAACCTTCTTTTTTCTATTTAGTTTATTGTTCTTTTCCTATTTTTAAGCGACCTGTAGTAGATAAAAAAGCAGTCGATTGGACTTTATCTTTTATACGGAAGACGGATGACCTAAATGATTGAGAATCTACAGACATGTAAGCTTCGTATTTCTGCACACACAGTTACAATGCATCAGTTGACAAAGAAAGAAAGTGAGGACACTGAAATTCTAGGACAAATAGTGTAAAAAGACAAGGTTTCCAGACTGATGGTGATTTCACCAGTCATCAAAACAGGGAGCTTTGTCTGTGATTCAGAGCAGGAAGAGCACGATTACGCCTTTCGCTCGCGTTCGTGTCCACACAGCATCACTTCAGGATCTCCGGCTAATGCTGCATTTAGGTGACATGCTTGTCAAGGCTTGCTGCTGAGCTGAACATGCATGGATTTCCAGGGAGCAACTGAGTCACACAGACCCCAAGCTTGAAAAATGCCGACCAGAGTCGGGTTCAAAGACGAGCAAAGTGAGCTCACCGAGGCGTCAAAAATTCCACACATTTGTCAGAGGAATCCTTCTCAGCAGGGGGGAAACTGTATGCAAATACAAGCTTGTTTAAAAACACAAAGGCTTTAGTGTTTATAGTGCATATGCACATCTCTTGTAGCAAAAAGCCTATTTACAGGAACACCAATTATTGTAGGTCAATTTTATGTGGACCTTTGGTGCATTTTACCAACATGCCTTTTAAAAAAGGCCTTTTCATATTCAAGCCCAAAATACAACTTAAATAAAAGTACTTTTTTAGATTAAATATGGATTAATTTTGCTTGGAGCAGGCAGATGTGTTCATTTTATGAATGCTAAATAATTCAACCATCATCAAATCTCACTATGATTTGCAAGTTTATAATGACAACAAGTGAAAAATGAAGACACACATAGAGACAGCGAATCTGTCAGCAAAGAAGAAGAATGCTCGCAGGGGTTTGCTGTGCATGCAGTCAAACGCAAAGATCTTTTGTCCTGCGCATGCTTTCGTACTTTGACATATGCACAAACACGTGCTCGTGTGCAGCGGCCAAAGATGTTCCCACCTGCAGGCGACCGGCGACAAACTCCAGCAGCAAGTAGTTGGGCTGGCCGGCGGCGAGGAACAGCAGGCCGTCGGTGCTGGACGTCCGGAAGCGGACGCGGAGCGCGTTCTGGTCGGACGACTCTGTTGCCTTGAGCTGCACAAAGCCGTCACCATAGAAGGAAGCTGGGGGGGAGGCATGGAAGCATCCTTAAAAACCTTCATGAGTGACATTTTTCTGTTAGGCTGAAGTGTTTAGAACAACATAACCTAAAAAATAATCAACATTTGACAGTCTCATGTTCAAACAGGGTTACTGTCTTTTTTTTTTATTTCATTTTATGAAAAAAAGGGAGGGGAAAAAAACACACAACACATGGGTTGTGTCTGAATTCCTTCACTACTCATTACATAATGTACTATATGGCGCCTACGCCATTTTGCAGTGCTGTCCAAATCTACAATTCCACAACTAAGTGCTCTAAAAATTTCACAGAAGTCTCTGCGATAAACCAGTGTGCATCGATGCCCACTAGATTGGCGAATATAGACCAAAATGCATTGCATTTGAACACCTTTTATGAAGAAAAACTTTTTTTTTTAAATATTTTCTCATTTTTTTGATAAAACATCTCCTTTTTTCATAAATAGTGTTTGTAAAATATTCGTATTTATTAGGTTTTTACTCAGTGAAATCAATGATATACCTATACCTAATACCTATATCATGCAAAATCAATTTCTTTTAAGCTTTTAAGTGTATTATAATGTTTATTCCTCTACTCCAAAGCGGTATTTTGCTCCGTTCACGCATCTCTGAGTATTCCTCTAAAAACCTGCTCTCTGAGCACCAATCAACAAAAACGAGTGGGTTCTCACATTGTGACAGAGATAAGTGAGGAACCGCCCCTTCCAGGAAGAGTCTGCGCTGCCAGCACCGCCCCCCAGGCTAACCCACACACACCCACTTTCTCCACGCAGCTAGCGGGGAACGCTTTCATTGCATGTGCACATCCATTTCTGCAAAAGTTCAGATGTGGAGGAGCAAACGCCGCCGAGGCCGGCTCCATGTTGACGTCATGAAATGGGCGGTACCCACAAGGAGCAAAGGGCGGAGCCTCACAGATCGAGTCATCTTATGTCTGGGTAGGAAAATGAGCTGCCAAAATAACTCGTATTTCATAAAAGAGTCGCTCTTTAGTGTGTCAAAGGTAATATATTCATATATATATGGGTATAGTTTACCCTGACAGGCTAAAGATTAGCAGGATATAGGCTAGGCCCCTTTAAAGAAAAAAGAAAAGCAAAATCCAGGACAACTAGATAGTGCGGGACTATCTAGTTTTCTATCATTAGGAAGTAGGGAGTGAATTCAGACATAGGCCATGGACTCCTGGTGTAACAACACAAACAACAACACGACTTCAGCACCATTTGTTTAGAAAGGATGCCTGTAAAATGGCTTGGATTTGCTACGTTCAGCTCTCGTGGCGAGTGCTTGTGTTTACAGTATGTGCTCTACCATAATGGCCTACACGCTTTCCAGTACAAGAGTACAATTACTTCAGCTTTAAAGCTCAACCTGGAGAATAATGAGCACCTTTAGGATGTGGAAAAACTCCAGCAGAAATGCATCCATGGCTGCTTTAGCGGAACGTTTTCCCATCCTCTTCAAATGACACCCATGACGTTTAAAGGCATTCGACTTGAACGCCATAATAACAGTACACAAAGAGAAGCGGTGGATGTGGAGCTGCCTCACAGGAGCGGGACGAGTCGAGGCCTGCTCCAACCTGACGGGAACCTTCAAGCTGAACATGAAAGGCTCTGACGTCCCAACATTGTCTGATGCCTCATGCTCCAGAGCGCCGGATGGACCCAGCTGTTTTCTACCTCACCTCCCGGCCGTTTCATGCGGCCCTGTAATCTGAACTAACAGGATCTGAAGCCTTTTGAGCCGAGGCCGTGACCCGCCGCCACCAGTTTTTAATGAGCACGACTCATTTTTCCAAAAAGGTCAAAGACATCTCTGTCAGTCAGAGGAAAAAATGGAATGGTTCCACTTTTTTGACTGACAACCAAAAGGCTAATGAATCAGAGGCTAATGACTTGTGCAATATCTTCTGTTTTGGTTGAATGTGGAAATTAAAAGACCCATTTAAAAAAAAAAAGTCATTTTCTGTCTTGCAAGAAAATAAAAATCTTAGTGACCAAAATGTTTTTCCTAAAATGGGAATTATTGGCTTTTCTTATCCACATTTTATGCTTATTTAAAAAGAGTGTTTCAAATTTGAAGAATTTTGACTTATTTCTAAAGGAGGGCATGTTTTGGCCGTTTATGAAGTTAAAAGGAAAGAATCAGGAAGAAAAGCACAGATGCATCCGTCAAGTTTATCCCTGCATATTTTCTAAGAACGAAATCTTTAAAGACCCACTGATAAAATCAAATATTTAAACGTGTTCTTTTGGCATTTTTCTGACCATAAAGCTCTGTTCTGATGCCTCCTTTAGTAAACAAATAGATTCACGAACATCTTTGATTTCCCCGTCCGAGCTGGAATGTGGCTCCAAACTGAGCGGCTGGACAGCTCCAATATTGGTCGTCATAACTGTTGCCGTAATCTGAGGTTGAGGATTAGAGAGGCTGTAAGGTACCGGCAGAGTGGCAGCAGTCCCGCCCACAACTCAGAGGCCAATTTCTGATGAACTGCTGTAGAAAATATGCCCAAGATGACACAGGTTTGTTCATTTTGGCTAAAAATCTTAATAAAAAGACAACTGGGAACGCTTGTAGAATAAATCCAAAGATGATTGGAGTGGATCTTTAAAAGTTTTCCTGCTAAACTATGAAGAAACCCACAACTTTTCTATTCTAAATAACAGAAACCACTAAAAAGATTTTTTTTTTTTATTAAAAATCTTTCTATTACAGATTTGCACGTTTTCAAAAAATATTAGATACTTTTCTTTACAAATGTATAGATTTTGAATTTTAAAAAAAATCCTAATACAATGGAGCTTAAGTTATTAATATAATTACATATAAATCAATTTGATATTTATACATAATTAGTCGGATATCATCTTTTCTCAGTCTATAAGCTTTTACAATCCCTTTTTTCTCCTCTCAGTGTGTTGGGGGGGGGGCGGAATCTTTTCCCAGATGGCCTTTCCTTTGAGGCAGGATCCTCCCACCCTGAACAGGTCACTAGTCCATCACAGGGTCAACAACAATTCACTCCAACATCAGCTACCAGTTTAGTATCACAGAGTAGCACAAAGACGGCTGTTTGGTCTGCAAAAGGAGGCCACAGCGCCAGGAGTCAAACAACTGGCTCAAACGGAGAGCCTTCTGGCTGCAATTCGCCCGTCGCCGCCTCCAACAAGGGCGATAACTCTGGAAGCCCAGTTTCCAACTGCTTTCACTTAAAATTCTCATTCGGGTGTAGAAACTGTGAAATGCGGCTGGAAATGAGCACAAACGCTGAGGGCCCACAGGCGTGCAGAGTGTAGCATCACTAATCCTGCACGACTGTCCTTTCTCAGCTATACGCGCATCACGCTCATGGATTTGAATAGTGATCCGTGCAAAACAAAGACTAAGCATTCTGGGAAAATAAATAAATAAATAATCGGGAAGAATAAAAACGGCGGAGGCAGACTTCTGCGTTTGGCGCCTTCTGACATCATCGTGATAAAGTTGCATGTTGGGCCAAAATGAGAAGGTCTTGTTTTCTTTTTTTAAGCGCCAAAACAAGCGCATATTAGAAGGCATGTAAATGAAAGAGCACAGCGGATCAGAGAACAATGTTGCCGTGTGAATGTGTTCTTCAGAGCC
This sequence comes from Oryzias curvinotus, assembly GCA_023969325.1. Lineage (NCBI taxonomy): Eukaryota > Metazoa > Chordata > Actinopteri > Beloniformes > Adrianichthyidae > Oryzias > Oryzias curvinotus. The sequence continues at coordinate 29,197,142 of CM043714.1, forward strand.
AGGAAACAGGAGGTCTGTTACATGTCGTCCTGTAATCTACATGTCAGCAGCAGCTTTTGAGCACCAGAGAACCTTTTTTTTTTCTTCTTTTTTTTTCAAAGTATTCCCAAATCTTTGCCTCAAAAAAAATAAATACATAAATAAATCAAAATCATTGACCTTTTAAGCAAACACTGGCCTACAGTTAATGTCTAGAGTGAGAGCTGAGCCTGTCACTGCATGTGTGTGCAGCTCAAACAACAAAATCCCAGATTCAAGTCGACGAACGCGGCTCCAGCCTCTCCGTCGAGCCCGTCTGCCGCTGATGTTCTGTCAAAACTGAAGAGGCAAACGTTTGGGGCAAAGCCTGGTTTCCTAAGATGAAGGAAACACGGCCATAGAAAAGACTGCATCCACTCCTGTCCTTTTTTAGTTGATCGGTGATGTTCAGACACCCATTGAATTCACTTAGAATAATAAAATTGAGGGTTAAAAAAGTGTTAGTTGAGTTGAAATGTGCTTAAAATGTTTCTCTTTAGAGCAGCTTCTATGGTGTCAAATTAGCGCCTAAAGAACTGCGCAGCAAAACGGTAAAAACGCGCATCAAAACCCCAAATCTGAATAAATCAAAATGCATAAATTGAGAACCTTATGCATTTTGATTCGCGGATTTGGGGATTTGATTCGCGGTTTTATGGTTTTGATGTGCAATACTTTAGGCCAGGGGTCGGGAACCTATGGCTCGCGAGCCACATATGGCTCTTTTGATGGTCACGTATGGCTCGCAGACAAATCTTTATTTATACCATTTTTTTTCATTAGACCAGTCCTTCTCGTGCGCGATGCGATGCCAGAGGGGCGCGCAGTAGTAGCGGTGCTTGGAGAGAAAAATCTGCGCCAGCACTCAGTTTACTATTATCTACTATTTCACAGAGTTTATTCCAGCAGGAAACCTATTAATTGCCGTGCCTAAACCTGCGCGCTCCCGTCTCTGAGAAAGAGCGCGCAGATACGGGGACGGGATGTGAGGAAGAAAGCAGAGGGTGGGGGTGCCCCCCACCCTCTGCTTTCTTCCTCACAGGCAGCAGGTGAATACAGGGATTGTAATAACGTGAAACCTGCTGCCCGTCACTCACTGCAGTGTGAGTGTGTTTGTCTCCACGTCTGCATGTGAGTCTTTGTCACATCTACAGAACATTCAGACCTACGATCACGTTTAAAGTCTCAACGCCTGCATGAAGCAGAAACTCACCACGGATCAACCAGACTAGACCATCAGCAGAACCACCACGAGAAATACTCATCATTTATTAGCAACAGCATAACCATGTTATTAAAAAGAATCCACAGACTTATTGTACTTTAAAAGTGTTGAAATTACATCAAATGCTCACATTCACTTGTATTTTAGTTTTTAAACATATTGTAGCGGACTGAGTTGGGTCCGCTGTTGCAGCCGCGTTAAAAGTTCTGGAACGCATGAACGCATCAAGCAGAGATCTGATTGGCTCTCAGTTCTGTCGCTCAGCCTGTTGTTAGGTAGTTTGGACCAATGGGGTTCAGCTATGGGCCGAATAAGAGAAATGGGAGGACTGGAGCGGGAGGAGGGGAATATAAAGTTGGGAGAAGCGCTCTCGTCTCAGCGGGTGAAATTGAGGAGTTACTGTATTAATTTTACGGCGTTTGTTACGGTCTGCAGTAACCAGAATAAAGAACCTTAGAAGAAGTTAAATCTCCGTGCCTCAGTGTGGGACAGGGACGCTACATTATTGTATGGCTCTTTCTAAATTACATTTAAAAATATGTGGCGTTTATGGCTCTCTCGGCCAAAAAGGTTCCCGACCCCTGCTTTAGGCGCTAATTTGGCACCATAAGTGTCTTGCCGTTTTTCCCACTGCAATAACAATCGATTATGGCACAAGCAGACTTTCTTCAAATAAGCAAAAAGAAAGTCTGTCAGTGGGGTAAGAAAAATGGTTTTACCACAAATTCATATTTAAAGAAACAAAATTCTAGTTGCTGAAATACATTTTTTCAAAATAAGATTATTTTCCTTAAGTCCAAAATTGCCAGAAATCAAACAAAAATGACCAAAGTGTCTGGGAGGTTATTCTTAGAAAGATACTTTGATGTAAACATCAAAATCTATGCTATATTGCAAAAATGTATATATAAATGTGTTGATTAAATGTATATAGATGGACATATATATTTTTTTTTATTAACTATTGTTTTTAAAGCATGTCAAAGGGGCAGTTAAATACATGTTCTTCTTTCCTTTCATTTCCCCTGTATAACAATTGTGCAATTTTGTTTTGCACAATTTTTGTTTTGCTGGTGTGTGGAAAACAAAGATTTTTGTTTTGTTGAAGATTTTTGTTTTAAAAGTAACATTTTTTCTTGCAAGACCGAAAAAAAAGACATTTTTCTTAAACGGGAGTCTTTATACCTTCTTAAGGTTCAGTTCTTGCAGTGCAGAAAAAAGGCTTTTCTGTTTAGCTTTTAATTCACCTCCTGATTAAAAATAAATAAATAAAGAAACACCTTTATTTGGTTTAAGATACTAGTTATGGAAGAAAAAAAAACTTTTTTTAAATAATAAAATGAAGGTGAATTTTTAATCAAAGGAAATTGAAATAATTCATACTCTATACTTCAAAATATTGCAGAAGAGTGCATTTTTTTTTAGCAATAGAGAAGAAAGTGCAACAATATAAGCATAAAATCATCTGTTTTGCCCTTTTTACCCCAGCTCTGCATTCAGGGGTCACAGAACAGACTGAACAGCCAATAAGTGACAATTTGTACTGAACTAATTGCCCTTCATGGAAAACTAATTATAGAAGAGCTGATCCAACTTAACCAGTTAGTGGGCATAATTCATAACAGCTGGAGGCTCTGGTTTGGTGGTAAAGTCGTCCACACACACAGACAGACAGACAGCAGGAATGTTTACCTCCCCACGCCAGGCGGAGCAGGAGCAGCGACCACCACACAAGTCCGCGCAGCCACAACTGGTTCTTCGCCGCTGGCTCCATTTTCTCCTCGTCTTGTTGGAAACATGAATGTTTGTCGATGCACGGTTACATATTTACCAGGGGCTCCCGCTGCTTCACGCTCCTGTGCGCGTCCGGCGGCTCAGAAAAACTCCGTTTAACGGTGAGCAGACTGGGAGAACGTGCGGTAGGAGAGCCACGCTAAACCACGCCCCTACACGCTTTTCAAAATAAAAGCCGAGTGCAGGACGCAAGGACGCATTTCCATGAAAAAGTTTTTTATTTTCAAATTGCATTTTAAGATCGTTTAATATTCCTCCTTCATTCTTCACTTTTGTTTTATATTATTTTATAAGGTAGCTTATGAATGTATCGGCTTCTGTGGTTGACTTTAAAGACCCACTCCAATGGGAATCCTGTTTTTGGAGTTTTTTATGTTCTTGTGGCATTTTTCTGGTGATGGAGGACAATATAAGAAGATTTAAGTTCAAAATCGCATTTTTGAGTATTCCTTTATTCAAATCGTTATGAATCAAGTATGCTGTTTGAAAAATAGCGTATTTGCGACTTAGAAAATACGCTGGGCCACCAGCTACCTGCTCTGAGCTTCTCAGTAACAAAGAAGGGAAGAGGGAGGCGGGCCCTTGCTCCAAACCAAAAACTTTGCCCACAACTCACAGTGAATTTCTAGTGAACTACTGCTGTCCTACAAAACGACATGGGTATTTGATTTTGGGCTAAAAACGACATCATCATAATCAAAAGACCACTGAGAACGCTTTGAAAACTGGATCAAAAGATTATCGGAGTGGGACTTTAACACCATATCAACAAACTCTACAAATCTACCACAATCGTGTGACTGCAAAAACAACAACAATAATTCTTCCAAAATGACTACAGAGGAGAATATAATTAAAAAATCTTAGAACTAGATGACCAAAATGGAACAAATAGTGATCCATCCGTTCATTTTCTGAATCTGCTGAATCTATGGGGCTGGGGCCTGTCCCAGCTACTGTTTGGTAAGGACAGGAGTGGCACGAATAGAAACAAATTAAAGTCACCAATTTTGCTATGAATCATGTTTTTGGCCTGTGGGAGGAATCCAGACAGCCTGGAGAAAACTCACTAATGCACAAGGAGAACATGCAAGCACACAGAAAAGACCCAGTGGGATTTGAGCCAGCTGTGAGATGTGGGTGCTAACCACTACACCCTCGAGTAGCCCGGTAAACAGCTATTTTAAAAGGAAAAGCAGGTCACTTTAGTGAGCCCCCAAATGTCATGTTCTATTGTAGCCTAAAATCTTTGGAGTTTTTGATGAGAAAAGAAAACTGAACTCCAAAAAATGCAGCTTCAGGAATTTTTCAAGTTATTGATTTAATTTATTTGTCATGATTACGCAATAATTACTTAAACTAGTCATGTTTAACTTGACAAAATATAGACAGTTCTTTAACCTCCCATCTGTTTTGGGGGCAGAAGTGTGCTTTAAAAGAAATGCATGACTTCATTATAACAGGTGTAAACCATCAAGGTTGATTTTTTTCACATTTTCATCTTCTCTCTGAGGTAAAACACTGCACACATATTTGATTTATTTACCATCTTTCCGGCTATTAAATCATCTCTACTGAAGACCTTTAGGAAAAAGTCCTTTTTCAGGGCAGATGATTGGTTTGTACAGTTTAGATTCAAACATAAATCTACAACTTTTTGAATGGTTTACCCGTCCTACAATGCTGTGTGCTTTCAGCAGGCCTCCACAAAGGCCCTGAACTCCTGCTTGATGAGTGTGTAGATCCGCTGGTAGAGGCGCCTGTTGGGCAGCATGAGGTCGGTGGCGATGTCCGTGTGATTGACTCCAGGAAGCAGGTGGAGAGACACCTTCGCCGAGCGAGAGGCGAGGACCTCCGAGAGCTTTGAGGAGGACTCGAACGGAACGACGACGTCCTCGATCCCATGGATCAAAGCGAACGGAGGCAGTCTGGTGATGACAGAAACCACGGAAGGGCTGATAAAACGGCTTCTACCAGACGACAGACGCACACACGTCTTCACCTGTCGAGCTTCTCCTGGCTGAGCTTCTGCACCACACGGGTTGGGGAGTAGAGGGGGAAGTTTTCCACGCCGGTCATGGCTTTGTGCATCGCAGAGACGAACTCCACCCCTCTCGTCTTCTCGTGCTGATAGTGGTCCATGATGTCATAGACAC